>CM021248.1:10198863-10352527 GCA_010577795.1 Isatis tinctoria | reverse complement strand
GAAAATCTAAAGGTTAGCAAACACTAAACCTTGAGACAGAATCAAATTCTCGAGGAAGAATTTGATAGAAAGCTCTGGAAATCCACCAGAATAGAGAAAACTCTTAATATTAGGAAAAAGATAAGTTGTCTTACAAAAGCCTAGAACCTCTCTTTATATAGAGAAGGATCGCAAACACAAAATAGGAAAATCCCAAACAATATAGAAACTAGAAATTTAAAAGGGAAACTAGAAAAATGGAAAACATCAAAACTAAAAGGAAAACTAAGAATTCCTTCCTACATCAGTTTTGGATTCTCAACTGAAAGGGGAAGCCAGGAAAATTGGATTCACATCAAACTGGATTCTAGCCCTGGGCGTTCGGGTACCCATTCGGGTTCGGTTCAGGTTTTTCGGATTTTCAGGTTTTCGGGTTTAGCCTCGTAGGATCCAATCGGGTTCTATAAATTTTCGAGTCGGGTATAATTAGTAATTTTTCGGGTTCGGATATATTTTGTAATACCATACAAGTCCCATTTTATATCCAAACTCAATTCGGATTCGAATAATACCATTTCGGATCCGGATATCCATTTTAAAAACACATAATACTAAACAATAATTAATAAAATCTTCTTAAACATTATAGAAAAAAATATCTGAACTCATTCATTAACTGGAGAAACTCATGAACCAACCTTCCTTATCTACGCTCAAGATTCTTCATCAAATTGTCTACATTCATTCCTTCACAATTCTTCAAGGACAAAGAATCAACTTACCATATCAAGGGGCCACGACCAAAGCCAAGGTATGAATACCATTTGAATTATATTTGAATTATCTTGACTAACATATTTTCAGTGATTTTCTTATTTAATGCTTAGTTTGAATTATCTTGACTAACATATTTTCAGTGATTTTTCAGTGCCAATTTTTGTGTCCATTCGATATAATTTCATTTTGCATTCAATTGTAATCTATTCTAAGACCCCATGAAGGGCACCAGCTGCTTGGACCACTATATAAGGTCCCTTTACAGCCTTGTACATTTTTTCAGACTTGATAAAATAAAAACTGAACTTTCTTCAGAAAGAAACTCTCTTTGAAACTTAGAACTATCCGGGATTCTTCTTTGTTTTGTTATTGCTGTATCAGAGATCCCCTCATAATCTCTGTGGTGCATTCACTCCATTCCAACCAGAGTACTTGTGGAATCAAGTCTCCTGTTCGTTTGCTGCTTGTGGAATCAACCAGCATCCATTCATCTCCATCTCTACCTTCGTTCATCGTTCCATCTTCCGCTCTCAAAGGCTTGGAATCTGCTGATCTCTGTTTGATTTAGCTTAGGTGGATTCCGAGGCAGCATCAACAGGTGCTGGTTCCACAACCTCTTGTGAATCCAACGGCTATGTTGGTTCCACAACATTGTCTCGAGGCAGGTTATCGATCAATGGCACATCTTCAGGGCCAGGAGCCCGTTATGGAACTCCACTCTCCCCAGCTACGAAGAGGTCATTAACAAGCCTCTCGTCATGAACAGGATCATAGTCGAACTCGAAGGGATAATTTAACATTGCATCAAGGCTAAGCTCAAAGGGAGTTCTCGCTTGACCCGACATTTCAAAAGAAAGAAGAACAACAAATGCAAAGAAGGAGAAAACTTCAAGGAAGAGAGAAATTTTTTAAGGAAAACATGAAGTAAGAATGAGGAGTGTGAAGAATGAAGAAGGAAGCCACCCCATGATATAGCAAAGACGACACGAATCCCCGAAGAAACATGACCGGACCGTACTTACCTCTAACGTGACAATAAAACAGAACGAACGAACAGAAAAAATCGTCGCCTTCACGTTCCATCAATCCCGATAACTCTCAACTCGAAACTCATTGCTTCGGGTCACAAAAGAAAAGAGCTGGGGGGCTAACTATTGGGGTCAAAATCCTCTCCTTGGAGATTGATAGATCAAGAAGCCTAGATCACGAATGAACGGATCAAGTCCCGACAACATGCCCTTAAAACAGGGACCAGCCACCCATGCTCTGAGCATAAGGGCCGACCGCCCATGCTCTAAGCATAAGCTCCAGCCGCCAATGCTCCGAGCATGAAGGCCAGCCGCCCATGCTCCGAGCATGAGGCCAGCCGCCCATGCTCTTAGCATGAGGCCAACCGTCATGTTCCGAAAACAAGCATCCAAGCGTCCATATCCTGATCTCATACATCCGTCCAAGCATTCAAAGCCAGGCGCCCGCCATTGCCTCCCGAAGAGCATGGCACCTGGCAAAACCGAGCCAAGGACAGATGCCCTCAACTGCTTCCCGAAGAGCATGGCGCCTGGCCAAACTCAGTCCAAGCCAGCCGCCCTCCATCCTATCTCGAGAGCACAACGCCTGGTCAAACTCAGTCCAAGCCAGCCGCCCTCCATCTTGTCCTGAAAGCATAGCGCCTGGCAATGCTTGAACTAGGCCAGCCGCCCTCCATGCTGTCCTGAAAACATGGCGCCTGGCAATACTTGGCCTAGGCCAGGCGCCCATGCAAGAGACAGCCACCCATGCATCTCAGCAAGGAGATGAGCGGCTGGACATCGTCAAAGAACGGGCGGCTCGGTTGGTGAATTCATAAAATGTTCGGAACACTGTTCAAGCGGGAGTGCTCTCACAACGAGATACCGCGACCGACGACGTGACAACTATGACCGAGGCTATGATCCGGACAATCGATACCGCGACCACGACCGCGAACGGAGACGCGAGCGAGACGAACGCGACGACGATCACGACCTTGGTCGAGGCCGCGATTGAGGCCAGAACCGAGGACGAGGCTGGAACCAGGACGAAGATGACGATGAGTATCCACCCACGCCTTGTAAGGATTTAAAACTAAACCTTCCTACTTTTGCAGGAAAGGTCAACCCGGACGCCTACTTGGATTGGGAGATGTGCATGGAATACATCTTCTTTTACTACTTTGATGCCCGGAGGGTGAGTCTAGCCGCAGCCCAACTCACGGACAACGCATTGGCTTGGTGGGACCGTGAAGCAGCTGACTATAGGAGACGTCACTTACGCGCAATCAACTCGTGGGCTGACATGAGTTTTCAGCTTCGAAAGCGCTATGTACCGACCCACTACTATAGGGAGCTGCAAAAGATATTACGAAAGCTTAGTCAAAGGAGACGCTCCTTGGAGGAGTAATAGGAGATATTTGAGACCCTCAAGATCCGACTAGACATCACCGAATCGACCGAGATGCTAATGGCCCAGTTATTGGATGGACTTCAAGACCGCATTGTCCGGAAAGTGGAGCGACAGGCTTATACCGACATGGATGAGCTACTGCACCTAGCTGTTCAAGAGGAACAACACATCAAGCGTAAGGGAGCCGCTATGAACCGGAGTAAGCCTCATAATGACCTTGACAAGGGCAACACGGTTGCAACGGATGACCGGACAACCAGACTAAGAAATTCAACCAGGTAAGGCTGCTAACCCACGAGCCCGAGACATTAAGTGTCAGGGTAAAGGCCACTACGCAAAGGAATGTCCGAACCAGCGTGTCATGGTGATGCGAGATGACGGTGGATACGAGTCGCAAGACGAGGCCCAATCCGAGTCGAGCGATTCTGTGGAAGAAATCACAGACTACCATGATGCCGGAGAGCTCTTGGTTTGATGTTGATCAGATTCTTCAATTGGTCCGGTTTGATCCTTTTGTTGATTTGGGCCGGATTGGGCCTTCTTGGCAATGCTCATTTGGCCAAGTTGCTCAGCTAAGTCCTCAACCTCGAATTGGGCCACTAAACTTTCCACGGCCGGGTTGAAGTTCCTTTGTAAGGTCTTAGCTCCAGACCGAGTCATTGGTCGAGTCCTCATCTCCGGAATGGGCGGAATTGTTGCTGCGGTTTCCGGGTCGGTTCCGAGGATTACATCATCCTCTCCCCCTTGAAAAGGTTCTGTCATCAGAACATTATCTGCATCCTAGGGCAACAAGTCAGCAACATTAAAGGTGGAGGAAATTTTAAACTCACCGGGCAGATCAAGCTGATATGCATTGTCGTTGATCTTCTTGAGGATTTTGAATGGTCCCATTCCTCTTGGTGCCAGCTTGTGTTTCCTCTCGGCCGAGAACCTGTCTTGTCGCATGTGAACCCATACATAGTCGCCTGGTTCCAGAAGAACTTCCTTGCGGTTTTTATCAACTTTTGCCTTGTTCTTCTCATTCTTTTGCTCCATGTTGTGTCTGGCTTTTTCATGAGCTCAGCTTTGGCCACTCCATTTTGGTTCACCTGGTCTTTCTTTGGCAAAGGAATAGGTGCCAAATCCAAAGGAGTCTGCGGCTTAAACCCATACACAATCTCAAAAGGACACAGCTTAGTAGAAGAGTGGGTTATGCGATTTTAAGCAAATTCTTAAAAGGGTAAACAATCCAGCCAATTTTTCAAATTGTTACCGACTGTGGCTCTTAAAAGAGTGGACAAGGTGCGGTTAGTGACTTCAGTTTGGCCATCAGTCTGTGGATGGCTCGTGGTGGAGAAGAGGAGCTTGGTACCGAGCTTTCTCCACAATGTTCTCCAAAAATGGCTGAGGAACTTTGGGTCACGGTCTAAAACAATGGTCCGGGGTATGCCATGTAGCCTGACCACCTCTTTGAAGAATAGATCCGCGATCTGGGAGGCATCATTGGTTTTGTTGCAAGCGATGAAATGAGCCATCTTGCTGAATCGGTCAACCACAACAAATACCGAGTCCTTGTTCCTGATTTTGGGCAATCCTAAAACAAAATCCATAGACAAATCTACCCAAGGCATGTCAGGAATAGGTAAAGGAAGATAAAGACCATGAGGGTGCGACCTGGATTTTGCACTAAGGCAGGTAGTGCACTTGCACACAAATCGTTCCACATCCCTCTTTTGATGCGGCCAGAAAAAGTGTTCTGCCAGCATGTCCTTGGTCTTGTCCATTCCGAAATGTCCCATAAGGCCTCCTCCGTGGGCTTCTCCAACTATCAGTTCACGCCTGGAACTTTGAGGTATGCACAGCCTTTTGTCCCTGAAAAGAAAACCATCATGTTTATAGTAAGGACCAAGGGCACCTCAGTTGCACTGTTGGTAGAGCTCTCCAAAGTCTGGATCATCTTCATATAATCCCTTGAGATGATCAAATCCCATTATCTTGGCCTCCATGGTTGAGATCAGTGCATGTCTCCTAGACAAGGCATCCACAACTATGTTCTCTTGCCCCTTCTTGTACTTGATCACGTAGGGGAAAGTTTCCACAAACTCGAGCCATCTTGCATGCCGCTTCTTGAGAGTGTTCTGGCCTCGTAAGTACTTAAGAGTCTCGTGGTCAGTGTGGATTACGAACTCCTTGCTGAGTAGATAGTGCTGCCAAGTCTCCAACGATCACACCAAAGCATATAACTCCTTATCGTAAGTTGGATAGTTCATGGCTGATCCGGTCAACTTCTCACTGAAGAAGGCAACTGGTTTTCCTCCTTGTGTCAACACAGCTCCAATCCCTGTACCTGAAGCATCACATTCAACTTCAAAAGTTTTGTTAAAGTCAGGTAAAACAAGAACCGGTGCATGGGTAAAGCTGTCCTTAAGCCTTTTGAAAGCTTCTTCTTGGCTTGGTCCCCATGAGAAGGCCACGTCCTTCTTGATCACAGCAGTCAATGGGGAGGCTATGGTGCTGAAATCCTTCACAAACCGCCTATAGAAACTTGCCAAACCATGGAAGCTCCGGACATGTCCAATAGTAGTGGGTGTGGGCCAATCTTGGATGGCCTTGATCTTTTCCTCATCTACTTTCAAACCCTGTGCACTCACAACCGTTCTGAGAACAAAGTGTTTGTTGCTAAGAACTGTGTTTTTCTTGAGAGAGAATTTCTTTCCAGGAAGAACAGTGGGAGTAAAGTACAACTCGAAGAAGTTCGAGAATCACAGGAGCCTGCTCAACCTGTCGAGGAAGAGCAGCGACTGGATCTACAAAGATTTGTAGAGTCCGAACCTGTGATGCCAGAAGTTCGCAGATCCGAAAGGATTCGTCACGAGCCCGAGAGATATGGATTTCTTGTGACTAATTGTCATGATCTCTTGATCATTGACAGTGACGAACCTGCGACTTTCGAAGAAGCAATGATGGGCCCTGACTCCGAGAAGTGGTTTAAAGCCGCTGAATCCGAAATCGGTTCCATGTCACAAAACCAAGTATGGACTTTGGGTGATTTACCTGATGGTGTAAAAGCCATTGAGTGTAAATGGGTCTTCAAGAAGAAGATCGATGTGGATGGAAACGTTCAGATTTACAAAGCTAGGTTGGTGGCAAAAGGTTTCAAACAAGTTCAAGGTGTTGACTATGATGAAACCTATTCCCCAGTCGCTATGCTTAAATCTATTCGGATTCTCCTAGCAACAGCCGCTCATTATGATTATGAGATTTGGCAAATGGATGTGAAAACAGCTTTCCTTAACGGGATTCTGGAGGAGGATGTGTACATGACACAACCTCCGGGTTTCATTGATCCTAACGCTGCTGGGAAAGTATGCAAGCTTCATAAATCCATTTATGGATTGAAGCAAGCATCTCGGAGTTGGAACCTACGTTTTGATGAAGCAGTTAAAAAGTTTAACTTCATCAGAAACGAAGAGGAACCTTGCGTTTACAAGAAGACTAGTGGGAGCGCAGTTGCATTTCTCGTATTGTATGTAGACGACATACTTCTCATAGGAGATGATATTCCGTTACTTCAGTCAGTAAAGGACTGGCTCGGAAGTTGTTTCTCGATGAAAGACATGGGTGAAGCCGCCTATATTCTTGGAATAAGGATCTATAGAGATAGATCAAAGAGGCTGATTGGACTGTGCCAGGACACTTATATCGATAAGGTTCTACACAGGTTCAACATGCATGATTCCAAGAAGGGCTTGCTTCCGATGTCTCATGGCATTACTCTCAGCAAGAAGCAGAGTCCTTCGACATCTGCTGAGCGAGAGCGCATGAGTAGGATTCCTTTTGCTTCTGCAGTAGGATCTATTATGTATGCCATGCTTTGTACTCGTCCAGATGTTGCTTGTGCTTTAAGCATGACGAGTCGATACCAATCAGATCCCGGTGAGAGTCACTGGACTGCCGTCAAGACAATCCTGAAGTATTTGAGAAATACCAAGGATAAGTTCTTAGTGTACGGAGGAAGTGATGAGCTTGTAGTGAGTGGTTATACGGACGCCAGCTTTCAGACAGATAGAGACGATTTCCGATCTCAGTCTGGTTACGTCTTCTGTCTGAATGGAGGTGCAGTTAGTTGGAAGAGTTCCAAGCAGAGCACCGTGGCGGACTCAACGACCGAGGCTGAATACATCACTGCTTCTGAAGAGGCGAAGGAGGCTGTTTGGATTAGGAAGTTCATTACTGAGCTTGGTGTGATTCCTAGCATTTCTGAGCCTGTGGCACTGTTTTGTGACAACAATGGAGCCATAGCTCAGGCTAAGGAGCCCAGATCACATCAGAAATCCAAACACATTGAGAGGAGATATCATCTGATTCGTGATATCATTGAGAGAGGTGACGTCAAGATCAGCAGAGTTCCGACAGACGAGAACGTTGCTGACCCGTTGACTAAGCCACTCCCACGACCGAAGCATGAGAGTCATGCAGCTGCTATAGGCATTAGATTCCTTAAGCAGTAATCTTGTTTTAGTGAGAGTTATCATATTTATATTTTGATGTTCATGTAAACATACATTTGGTTATGTTTTATTTAATGAAATTGTTTCAGTATTATTTAATGGTGTTATTAAATAATTGTCCAAAAGTAATTTATGGCATTCTTATAGATCATCAAATACGTGATTTGATCATGAGACTCTATAAGTGATAGATGACATAAATTATTTTTGTCCATAGTCGAGGTTATCAAAGTTGGACATTGATAACCGCACGAGACTAGTATGTGAGGTGACTGATGACTAAGTTTCATGGAGTCATTAATAGGAGTATTAAAGTCAATCACATAGATATGTGTTAGAGAACACATGATCGGACATGACCCGCTAATGAGAACTCTACAAGATTGTTATATGAGTGTCATAAGAGTTTCTCATTACGACTATAGAGTATAGTCCTTTGACCTGAGTTCATCATGTTTTCTTACATATGAATTGGTATGCTTTGACTCTGTCAAACGTCAGCCGTAACTGGTGGCTATAAAGGCATTGATTGGGCATATTATGAAGTATATAAGGATCAGGGATGGAACAAGATGGAATTTGTCCCTCCCATATAACGGGAGATAAATATTTCAGGGCCTATCGAAGATTTGATACTGGAAATGCGTGGCCGCGCTCAAACGGATTGAATGTCAATCGTTTGTCTTTTATCAGTATAAATCGGAGTTCGATAAACATGGTTTGGTTGATTAAGGATGACACGAGTTCTTGCCTTATGCCAGATCGAGATATAGAGACAAAGGGATTATGGGAATAGTTGATTCCAGTACAAGTGGGAGATTGAAGGGAATGTCCTGAAATCAGACTTGTATTTATTCTAGTAAAGTCGTGATGTCGAGATAAGACAATCATATGATATTGGACGGTTATAATGTTTTGCTAGAAGCCGCTTATAACTTATGAGTTATGAACTCATTACCATTATCATATGATCCTATAGGGTCACACACCTAAGCAAACTTGATATTATAAATTGGGTTTTGATCATTAGAGTAATGATCATGATTAACGCATATAAGATATACGTCGATATCGTTTTTCTATGAGGGTGTCGATCGACACTAATAGTGAGTATCAATCGACACCACTCGGGATCGTCTTCTCGATCTTTGACTTTCTGTGAGGGTGTCGATCGACACCAATGGTGAGTGTCGATCGACACCTGTCGGCAACTCCAGCCTATATATATGATATGAGGGCTCGAGTTTGGTAGATAAGAGAAGTCTCTTGCAGCCACAAAAACACAGAGAAAACCTTGAGAAAACCCAAGGCGAATCGTTCGCGGTACTAGCATCCCGTCGTCCAGTTTGTATGCGTGTGGACTTCTGTAGAGGCGCAGCACTTGAGGCGCTCCTAATCTCATTGTACCTGATCTTCTTCCGCTGCAAATACTAAGGTATGTTCGAGATTTGATATATATTCAACATAGATTCAATTGGCACAAGATCCGTGACTTAGGATTGTTGTTAGGGCTGTTTTAATTCGATTAAAACCTGAACGAAATCCTTCAACTTACAGATGTAGGCTCTTAGAACATGGTTCATGAGCTGCATGAAGGTGCTGGAGGCATTGTTGAGTCCAAACGGCATGACCAGCCATTCATACAAACCTTGTTTGGTCTTGAATGCGGTTTTCCACTCGTCGCCCTCCTTCATTCGGACCTGGTGATAGCCACTCTTTAAATCAATCTTTGAAAAGATTGTGGCTCCACTTAGCTCGTCCAACATGTCATCAAGCCTCGGGATGGGGTGCCGGTACTTGATGGTTATATTGTTGATAGCCCGGCAATCAACACACATCCGCCATGTTCCATCTTTCTTGGGCACCAAGATAACTGGTACTGCACAAGGACTAAGGCTTTCTCGGACATAGCCTTGCTTCATTAGGTCCTGCACTTGGCGTTCCAGCTCTGCGGCTTCCTCCGGGTTGACTCTATAAGCTGGCCGGTTCGGTAAAGGAGCTCCGGGTACCAGATCGATCTGGTGCTCTATCCCTTGGATTGGTGGTAAACCGGGTGGGATGTCATCAGGAAAAACATCCTGAAAGTCAGTCAATAGCTTGTGCACGCCCTCCGGGTAGTTGGTTTCCTCATTCCCTGAAAAATAACTTTCCGTGAAGATCATGAGTAGCATCTGCGTTTTGGAGTTAGCAGATCTAAAAACCTTACTAGGAGAAATAAAAAGGTTGGTTTTACTTATCTTGGCAGCTTTGTCTCCCTTATCCATGGCCTTTTGAAGCTGAAAAACTTCGTGTGGAGTAAGAGGTGCAAGATTGTGCTTCTTGTTGTTGTGCACAAAGCTGTAGTAGTTGGTGCGGCCATTGTGGATGGACTCCTTGTCGAATTGCCAAGGCCTGCCTAAGAGAATGTGGCCTGCCTTCATTGGGAAGACATCACAAAGGGCCTGGTCTGCATACGAGCCTATGCTGAATGGTACCATGACTTGTTCACCGATCTTGAGTTCTACTTTGTCATCCAGCCATTTAAGTCTATATGGCCGAGGGTGCTTGGTAGTTTTGAGACCTAACCTGTCAACCAAGTACTTGCTAGCCACATTAGTACATGAACCACCATCAATGATTAGGCTACATACCTTGGATTGCACGGTACATCTTGTATGGAAGATGTTGTCCCTTTGGATGGTCTGGGGTTCGTAAAGTGCATTTAAGGACCTCCGGGTGACTAAGATTTCTCCCACATCTGGATAATCAGTCACTTCATCCTCAGAATCCAACGGCTCATCCTAAACTTCGTCCTGAGACTCATATTCTCCATTTTCTCGGATGACCATAGCTCGTTGGTTCGGACAGTCCCGGGCATAATGACCCTTGCCTTTGCACTTGAAGCATGAAACATCTCTGGCTCGTGGGGTCTGGCCTGAGTTGGATCCGGATCCAGTGGCCTTTCTAGCCTCCGGTGCTGGTTTCTTGCCCTTTAAATCTGGTTCGGTGGATTTCCCTTTGTCGGTGTTCCGCGTGGTTGAAGGGGTCCAGTTGTTCTTGGACCGGTTGGTGGAAGCAGTCTTCCTCTTGATATGTTGCTCAGCTTGAGTAGCAACATGCAGGAGATCCTCTAGATCAGCATAAGTTTGGCACTCCACCTTTCTCGCAATGCGGTCATGAAGACCATCAAGAAACTGAGCATATAATGCTTCTTGAGATTCCTCGGTCTCTAGTCGGTTCTTGAGCTTCTCAAACTCCTCGAAGTACTATTCAACAGACTTAGTTCCTTGAGTAAGACGCCTAAACCGCTTCTGAAGGTCCCGGTGATAGTAGGCTGGTACATATCGCTTCCGGAACTGGTAAGTCATGTCTTCCCAACAATTGATTGGGTGCAGCCGTCTCCTCCTTCGGTCAGCTACATCACGATCCCACCAAGTTAGGGCACTGTCTGTGAGTTGTGCCACGGCTAGTGTCACCTTTTATTGGGGTGAGTAGTTGCAATGGTCGAAGATGTACTCCATCCTCCTCTCCCAATCATGGTACGCATCCGGATCTACTTTGCCGGCGAACGTGGGCAAGGTGAGTTTAAGGCCTCGTCCCTTAAACCCAAACTCATCATCGTCTTCGCGTCGGTTCCCACGGTTATGGTGCTGACCGTTCTGGTTTCGGGCTTGTTAGTTGCCATTGGCCGGTTGATGGTTGTCATGGCCGTGTTCAGATCCATGGACACTCGCACTTGCGGAATCCGTCTCTTCACGGTTCTGATGTCGCTGGTCCGCCTGGTCCATGCGGTTTGATAAACCTTGGATTAGGTTCATTATCTGGTTAAGTTGGTCCTGGACACTAATGTCCCCCATTGGTTGGTACCTGAAACAATAAAATCATTAAGTGTGAGAATGTGTTCAAGATAACCAAAGAAAAGCAATAACATAAACCGAGAATGACTTATGCAATTCAATGTTCAAACCGGAACTAAATGAAACAATGACTGATCAGCCTAATTAAAGAAACTTCTATTGCCACCATTCGGATTCAAATTCAAAATGAATGTGATAATGCAGAAATCCTAAATAAGGCAAACTAATTCAAACTAATTTTTTTTTTTAATTTATGTGAATGCCTAAAATGCTCAAACGAAAATTATGATGATTGACAGGCAATTGAATTCAGTGATTGAAGACAAACAAGAATTCAAAATTATCAATAGATGAAAATGGATCAAACACAAAAACAATATGAAAACGAGAAATGCAAGAGAGTTAAGAAGGCTCAGAAAGGTTTGGGTGTAATGAATGGGATATTGGACAAGTTTAATCCTCTCCTCCTTCCTTTGAAACTTCAAAAACCTGAAATAAAAGAATCAAACAAGATCAATGCTCTTTTTTTTGTGTTTAAATGCAAACTATGAAATCGAATGATGAAGAATTATCAATCTTAACTCTTTTTTTTAAGTTTATGAAAAAATAGCAAAAGAAATGAATGCAAGCAGATTCTTATGTTTTTTTTTTTTTTAAACAGAAATGAAAGATGAACAATGAACAATAAACAAGAAAAGATGAACAAGGATTGATAGAACCTGATTCAGGAGCTTTTAAGCTCTGATACCAGATGAAACAAACTCAGGAACTGAAGTTTGCTGGTGGAGGATGAATGGGGCAAGGCTGGCCGTACGGCTGCTCTCCTTGTTCCCGGATAGTGATAGACGGTGGAAATAAGTGGTGGTGCGGATCCAATCGGCTGGCCGTACGGCTGCTCTCCGGTTGGACGGTGGGTGGTTAAGCGGATAGATGGTGGATCGAGGTCGCCACAAAGCTTGCTGGAAGAAGCTCTGATAAGACAAAGATATTCTTGGTTAGAATCGCACTAAACAAGAAGATCGAACTTGAGAGAATTTCTCTAAGCAAAAAGGTGTTTGTTTATTGATTGTGTGAAAATACAAGGCTGTGAGGGGACTTTATATAATAGTCCAAACAGCTGGTGCCTTCAAGGGACTTTCAAGGAGATTACAAATTTATTGAAAATCACACTAATTTGGCTACATGCCATTAAAAACGAAAATTAAAAACAAATTGGCTAAACATAAGGCCATTAATCTATGGAATGAAAATCAACATAAAAACAAATCAAAGACAAGAAAATCAGTTAGTCCATGTGAGAGCCGAAACTCACACTGTCGAAATTTATATTTCGCGGGGCTCCGAAAATTCTATTAAACAAGAACCAAAGGGCAAAAAAGTAAAAAGATGAGAAAGATGATTTTATTAATAATTCTCTAAGTACAAAAAATATTCGAGAAAGCTTATTGTCTTATATCTCGAAAGCTCTTGCACTTGAGTTGGGATGCTTTGAAAGTGAATACAAGGGGGTCTATTTATATGAGAGAGTCTGGGGTCTCAAAGACTAATCTAAGCAATGTGGGACGTTGTAAAAATCCCTTCCTAGCCGCCAATCACCCTAATACGACGGCGACCTGTTGCTCCCATTACGGCCCATTTGTCTTGTTTTGGCCCAGCTTGTCTTTTTAATCTTCTGGTCCGATTTTATTCGGTTAAGGCCTTAACTCCGGTTTATTTTAAGTAAACTCCTCGACGTTTTTTCGTATTCTGAACAACGTGAGGTCCGTCTTCAAATGGCGCGATGTTTCTTCGGGAATTATTGGGCCGAGGCCCAATAGTCGGGAAATAACTTCTACGACCGATCCGAGAAACAGAGGTATGGCCGCGGCCTACGTCTTGGTTTGGTAAATGCTCTGGGCTGGGAAGATATGCAGGGATTCGTCTTGAGAGAGTTCAGTTCATCTGTCGGACCGGACGCCAAGAGCTTGGTCCGGTAGGCATTTGGTCGGAGTGATTTAATTAGCTCCCGGACGGGTTTAAGATTAGTGAACCAATTTGCCTCGTTAAAACCTTTCCCGGAAAACCCTTTGGGATAAAACCAAGGATAAGGAAAGAGTACAAATGGTCACTACCCATCTAATTCATCTGCGACCGGTTTAGGCCAAGAGCTTTGTCCCGGGCAGGCGTTCCCCTTTGATTACTTAGTCACACAACCAACCACCCCATAGTGACTAAGTAGCCAAGAGAAATCCTGGGGGATAAACGGATGAGTCCGCAATCCGGAGACACCATCCGATCATAGGTAGAGGTTCTCCTTGACATGTACAGGCTAAGCCGGCCGCGGCATTGCTCCAGTTTATCTCAACCGGATCCCTTGTAATGACCGTAAGGGTTAGTCCGGGCTAAGTCATGTTCCATAAATGTCTAGATCCGTCTAAGAACCTGAACTGGTTCTTTGGATCCCAGTTGGTGACTGGCCGTTGTTGGTATAGACAAAGGAGAGAGGCCGGTGAGGCATCGTGCGAAGTCCGGGTCAGACATAAGCTGACAGGAGCAAACAGAAGCTGACAGAAGGAAACAGAAGCTGACAGAAACTTCTGTCAAGACAAAAAAGAAGCCAAGATGGCCGTGAAAAGCCCGGGAAAACAGACGTCTCATCAGAAGGCTTGACAGAAGACTCAAAAGAAGCTTCTGGCAAGTCCGCACAGTTCGTGTGAGGCCATAGTACGGAATACGTACAGTCCGTACACAATCCGTATAGAAGGCCGTACCATCAAGTCTGAAGGCGATCCAAGCCCGGAATATTAAATTAGAACTCTGCGTAAAGTTCGTGTAAAGAAACAGAAGTTCTGACACAAACAGAAGCTTCTGTTTTTGTCATGTGAGGACAAAGCACAAGATGGACATTGGGGAGGATAAGGTTGGTGCAAGCTGTCTTGGTCAAAAGCAGTCAACAAAGCACAAAATCAACCTTATCATAAACCTTATCTTTACTTTATGCTTTAAATCAAAAGTAGTGTCCAAGTTCAATGTATGGGAGCCTTTGGTTTCCCTTTAAATACATTGTATGTGTGACCATTGTTAATTAATGAATTAAGAGGCAAACTTCTGTCCATTTCACATAGCTCTCTTCCTTTACTTTTTATTCACAATCGTTTACAATGTAGTGAGAGGAGGTATGTGTTTTGGGGTCTGCCATTAAGGCAGAACCTTTGTTTGTCCATTCAATCATTCAACCAACAAACTCTTCTTTGTTTCTTGTTGATTAATCTTTCTCCCAAACCACAATACGACCAGATTCATGTTCTTAGAGCAGTTGTTGATGGCGGTTCTAAGGGAAGGACAGCACAAGTTGTTGTTCCTTCCCTCTATTGATTTCGCTTAACTCTCCTTCTCATTCCCCACATTTCAGCCGATTCTTCACGTTCCCTTAAGCTGTGCTTTTGTGGTGGATTAAAGGAGAGATCTTTTGTTTGTGAAGTGTGTGTGAGCTCATTATGGTCCTCATTCCAACATGGTGTCAGAGCGTGGTTCTTTTGAGTTCACCCCTTCCATCTTCTTTTGTGGTTTCATCCCAGGATCTCAATCTCTTCCTCTTCTTAGAATCGTTTATGGTGAGCTTAAAAGTTGGGATCCATGGCGTGAGGAGAGAAGAAAGTGAGGATGGAGCTTTGTTTTGGTCCAGGACCTCTTTCTCCTTCTTGCTAAAATCGAATTTTGGGGAGCGTCAAAGCTCATCCATGGAGTGAGGAGGAGAAGAAAGAGGACAGTTTTTGATTTTCAAAGTTGATTTCAAATGGATTTGAGTTAAAGTTTGTGTCTTTCATATAAAAATTTGAATCTTTGTCTTGAAAAATTCTTCCAGCTTTGAACAAAAGCTTTGATTTTTCACTGGTTTTGGTTTCTTTTCTTCTTCATTTAGGCAGCTTAAGTTCAGATCTTTGAAAAGATTCAAAGAACCAGCGCTTAAAGGAGAGAAAAGATCCATGTTTGTTTCATTTCAAAATCGTTTCTTACTCATTTCTTTCAACTTGGTTCTGATAGTTGTTAGTGATTGTGGATCAATGATTGTAGGAAGGAAAGGATTGGATTGTGTTAAGCTTGTGAACAAATCGTTTTGATTCATAAGCCTCTTAAGGCCAACAAATTGAATGTGTTGTTTGGTCCATTTAAATCAGTCCTTGTTCATCATGATTATGAGGGTTGTGATGAACTTGGCTGATCCAAGACTTCCGCTGCTATACTCTACTTATACTCTATATTTTCTCTATTATACTCTTCCATTCCCTACTATTCTATCTATTCTCTATCATTCTCTATTACTCTGTATACTTTTTGTTTATCTCACACCATTTTTGTGTAGAACTGTGTTTCAGGAGAGTGATGGCTTAAAGAAGGCACAACATACTTAGAGTTAGAATCATGTTTCAGTTGAACATGTTGAAATCAGCCCAAGGTATTGGATTCCAAGCCAAAGCACAAGCTGGTTCCAAGATCGACTCAAACCGCTTGCGATTCAAGGCCATGGTCCAAGGGCAACAAACCATGTGTCTCATGCGGCTCAAGATAGAGTTTCAAGCCGCCAATCAACCTCACACAAGGAAGCTCAAACCGCTTTCAATCTGCCCGTTTAGTCCTTCATTCAAAATAAAGGCTGTCTCTAAACCTTAAGCTCCTTTAAATTAATTTATTGTTGATCTCTTGTTGATTGTTTACTTAGTTATCATTTAATATTCCATGGTAGAACTTTAAGATTTCTTTTGTTTGAACATCTTGATCAAAGGTTCAAAGGAGAGAAGATTGAGGCAATAACATGAGGAGCTTGGATGGAGACTAGGGAAGGCACCAAAGGAGACAACATGGAGGGAAAGCCGGAGCATTCGAAAGGGCTTGGAATGACTTCAAACCGCAACCTTGTTGTGTTTGATGATCATGTCCAAGCTTTTATCAAGTGGCGGTTCAATGAGGAAGTTTAAACTGCACCATTCAAACCATTTCAGCCTTCTCTCCAAACGCAAAAGGCTGTGTTCTAACCTTTAATCCCATTTCGGTTTTATACTTAATGCTCATTACCTTAGTTCAGAATTGCTTGTTTGTTATTTCATTTGAATCCATAATTGTAGCAATTATACTTTTGATATTCATTGTTGTTTATACTTAATCTCTTCTTCTTTATCTCTTGATTTAAGGGTAAACGAGACCGTGAGAGCCTCAAAGGAGATTGCAAGATGAGGATTCAAAGAAAGAAGAAATCAAGTCATGAATGACTAAAGGAATGAAGTTGCAGATTCAAGACTTGGAGTGGAGACGGTTCTATCATAGCCAAGGTCTAAGCTATCCTTATGGGCCGTGGACAGATAGCACTCTTTTTCCCTCATTATGGTTTTGTCCTAAAGGGTTTTCTGAAACAGCCTCTGGAACTGATGATGCCGGATGGTTGATGGATGGATCGAAAGTTGGCCGTACAGCTCTTTCCTTCGGTCCGGTTAACGATGAACGATGAACGAAGTAATAAGATGGATCCGATCTGCTGGCCATACAGCACTGTCCGATGGGACGGTGGGTGATTAGAGGAGTTTCTGGTGGAATCAAGTCGCCACAAAACCTTGTGAAAGAGGCTTTGATAAGAAAATGAATCCTCCTTAGCTAGAATCACACTAAAAAAGAGAGAAAACGAGACAAGAGTTAGACTCTAAGAAAATTCAGTTTGTTTATTGATATTGGGTGAATCATACAAGGCTGTGAGGGGACTTTATATAGAGTCCAAACATCTGGTGCCTTCAAGGGACTTTAATTCAAAGATTACAATTAAAAGCAAAGAATAAAATCACACTAATTTGGCTACATGCCTTATAAAACGAAAATTCAAAGAAAACAATAAAAACAAATAAACACAAAATTGGTTAGTCAAACAATCAAATTCAGTAATGAAATCAGAGTTACCATGGCTGATGATGAGATCGGTTGGCATTGAATTGTCTTGGTCTGGGTTGAATTAAGATGAGAAAACCGGTTGATTGTTTGATTGTCTTGAACCGCTTCTTGATGGGCGTGATGCTAAATAAGGTAAGCGCTTTAGTCCAAGGTCCTTCATGTGGATTTTGTGGCCGTCCTTGTCTTCATGTTGTTTGGGCCGGATGTCTTCATGAGTGACGCCTTGATGTGGTCCGGTTGGCTCCTTGGATGAATGTCAGCCGGATGATGCCTTCTTATTGGTGATGCTCATTTGAAGGAGCTGATCCGCTAAGTCCTCAACCTCGTGGGCCGCTATAAGACTCTTTACAGCCTGGTCAACTCCTTTTGTAGAGCTCTCGTTCCGGATCTGGTCATAGGCCTTGATCGCATATCCGGAATAGTCGGTAAGACCTTTGCTGGTTCGTCCGGGTGCGTTCCGGGTCCGGCTGGGTTCGTAGGCATACATCATCCTCTCCCCTAGAAATGGTTATGTCCTCAGAACTGATTCTCCAGCATCAAATGGGATTAAGTCAGAAACATTGAAAGTTGAAGAAATCTTAAACTCACCGGGCAGGTCTAGCTGATAGGCATTGTCGTTGATCTTCTTCAGGATTTGAAATGGCCCCATTCCTCTTGGTGCTAGCTTGTGCTTCCTTTGCTGTGGAAACCTGTCTGTCCTCATGTGTACCCAAACGTAGTCTCCTGTTTCAAAGTGAACTTCTTTCCGGTTCTGGTCATTGTTGAGCTTGTACTTCTCGTTCCTCTTCTCCACGTTTTCCTTAACCTTTGCGTACAGCTTCTGTACCAACTCGGACTTTGCTACTCCATCTTGGCTGACCTGATCGTCTGGTGGTAAGGGAGTTGGCGCCATATCTAATGGTGTCTGCGGCCTGAATCCATACGCAATCTCATCATTGACGGAGGAAGCTGCACAAATGTGGCCAGTGAGGAACTTGTTCGGAAGCTGGGTTTAGAAGTCAAGCCCCATCTGCGCCCCTTCAAACTTGAGTGGCTTAATGAGTCCAGGGAATAACATGTGAGTGAACAAGTCTTGCTTCCGTTATCTATTGGACGATATGAAGATGAGTGTGAGAGCCGAAACTCACACTGTCAAAACTTATATTTAGTGGGGGCTCGAAAATTCTATTTGTAATGAACTAAAGGACCGAAAATGCAAAAAAGAGATTTTTATTGATACTTTCCGGAAGTACAAGGGAAATTAGCATAAGCTGAATAGTCTCAAATTGCTAAAGCTCCTAATACTCGGATCTGGGATGGATTTAACCCCTACATGAGCGTACATACATATACTGACAATCCTAGGAGGCTAAGACTTCAGATTTCCGATGTGGGACCTTGTCTTTCCTTCCCAGCCGCCGACCTAAGCTTTTTGGGCCTGATTTCAGGCCCGAGAGTCTTCCGTGATCCATCTGCGCATTCTGAACCAAATCCGGCCCGCCGGTGAATAGTGACCCGATGAATAGTAGTCCGATGAATAGTAATCCGATGAATAGTAATCCGAATCTCGGTTTAACCTTAATTCGACTTTTCGGTTAACTTTGTCTCGGGATGAATAGTGTTTTTTCAACGGTTTTTTCCCGCGTGAACAGTGTTCCGAGCGTTTAACGACTTCTGAGATTTGAACCGCCCGTTTTTTGTTCGAACTTCCAGCCGCCGGTTTCGGTATTGATGGCCAGCCGCCGGTTCCTTTGGCTCGTGTGCTCGGCGACTGGTCCATGGACGGTTGAACGTTCGTCACGGTCTTTCGGGGAATGTTTATGGACGTTTTTGGAGTCAGAACATGCAAATGGATGATCTTCGGGTCGGTCCGGGCATGAGCTATTTTCGACGGTCGATCGACTGGACGATTTTCGGATAACGTGTCTTGCCTTGAGAAATGATCGTGAGCATATGATGAAGACCCGGCGGCTGGCCTTATCCCAGCCGCCGGCCATGGACGATGAAGACCCGGCGGCTGGCACTTATCCCAGCCGCCGGCCACGGACGGTGAAGACCCGGCGGCTGGCACTTATCCCAGCCGCCGGCCACGGACGATGAAGACCCGGCGGCTGGCACTTATCCCAGCCACCGGCCACGTACGATGAAGACCCGGCGGCAGGCACTTATCCCAGCCGCTGGCCACGGACGATGAAGACCCGGCGGCTGGCACTTATCCCAGCCGCCGGCCTTGGATGAAGAAGACCCGGCGGCTGGCACTTATCCCAGCCGCCGGTTCGTGTCTTGGACGGGTCGTGGGCAGTTTGCCTTAGCTCGTCCGTTCCATGTTCGGGATTTGATCTCGCCCTTGACTTCCCATTCCGTCAATCTTCGAGGAGGGGATTTCGACCCCAATAGTTAGCCCCCCAGCTCTTTGTTCTGTGGTTTGGAGCAAGGAGCTCCGAGCTGAGAGTTTTATCGGGATTGACTGAAACGGGAAGGCAATGAGTTTTTCCGTTCATCCGTCCGTCCGCTTCTCTTTAGTGTCTTGTCAGAGCATAGTGCATCATGGAAGTTTGTGCCATGTTAGCTATATCAAGGGAATGGTTTCATTCATTTTTTCACATTCCTTTCTCTCTTCAAGCTTTCTTCTTCAAACCTCTCCTTTGAAAATCTTTTCTTTAGCAATGGCTGGTGAAGGAGGTTCTCCTTTTGAACTCAACCTTGATGCAATAATGAACAATCAGTTTGATTTTGATTTTATGTCCGCGGAGCAAGATGCGGTACTTGTGGAAGATCTGCTGGCGGCTGGAGAAAATGCCATTCCACAAGCAACGTACGGTCCTGAAGGTGTTCCTCAGTGGGCCGCTGGTCCTAGTAATGCTCAAGGAGCGCTTAGTTTTGCTAATGTTCCTCAATGGGAGCCCGGAACGGCGGCTGGGAATGAGGATATGCCCGAGACAGCGGCTGGGAAAGAAAGCATTCCCGAGGCGGCGGCTGGGAATGAGACCAGACCCGAGCCGGCGGCCGGGAGTTCAACGAGTAGGGCGTCTGGTTCGAAGAGGGCGGCTGGCTCTAAGAACGCTCCCAAGAGGGCGGCTGGCATAGTAGCCGTATCAAGATGGGCGCTCGGCTCTGGAGGTGTCTTAGAGAGGGCGTCCGGCTCTTCTTGAGTTGAGATTGACGGCGTCCCGTCGAGGACGAGTATAGCACGTGGCGTCTGGACTCCTCCTCAACATGTTGAGGACAACGGCGGATGGCGTGAATGGCCGTCCCGATCTCTGGTCCCGGGTTGCGATCTCTCAACTTACCCCATCCGCTGTGAAGATTTTGATGGGACTCGTGGTCCGTTGCACCGAATGCGGGATCAAGTTGAAGGGTGATCTTATACGGAATTTCGTTTCGTTGAGGAAGGTTTCCAAGTCGGATTTCTTCTGCTCGGTCAATGTTCGGAAGAATGTGAAGCGGTTCTACACCGGGCTTCGACAGCATTGCAAAGCTTCGCGGCACGAGTTTTTCTACGTGAAATGCAGCCCGCTCACGGTTGGTTCCGATTTCGGCGGCTCGGTTAAGACCGAGTGGAGTTTGCCACGTAAGCGTTTCGTCTTTTTGTGAATTTTTTTGTATAAGTAGTCCTCACTCCATTGCTTCATTCTTCATAACTTCATTTCTCACACTTTTCATCTTTTCCTCTCTTCTCTCTTTAGTTCGAGATCCCTTTGCTCCTAGAGTTTCTGGGTTTGAGGATATCGTTGAAGAAGTTGATAAGAAGAAAATCAATTGGGAGTGTCCTGATCTCTGGCGCCGCTTTCTGGACGCAAAAGATATTTTGGAAGGGCGCTGTAATACCCCAGTCTAAGGCATCCGATGACTACGATGAGAAATAATTTTTGATGATTGCGAAGGACAATTTTAAAAATTCTTCCATTCAAAGCGTAGTTGCCCAAGACATGGAGGAAGCCATATCAAAAAGATTTGTGCAAAGAAAAATTCTGTAGCAACACAGAAAATTAGGCGAAATCAGATTTCCGGGAAAGCAGACCAATCGAGCAATTAAATCCAAAATGGAGGGGAATAGTCATTCAAAAATTCTGGAACTTTTTGGAGGTGTAGTAGATACACAGAAGAAGGCATAGGGCGAAGCAGAGCCATTTTTGATCATATGGATTATGAGTTATGCATCAAGTATTGAGATGGGTTCGAAGGGAGACAGTTCGAGCGATTTAATTCAAAAGGTCAGGCAATACTCCTCAGATAATTCTGGAAATTTGTGGAGACCTACAAGACAGTTATACGAAGCTTCAGAATCAATCAGAGCATTAGTTGGATCTGAGAATCACGAGATATACATTTTTCACTGAGGACTTACGAGAAGAGACTTTCTGAGCAAGTTTTGAAAGATGGGTTGGTGCTACCTAACCAGGTCAAATTGTGACTCATCCTAGGCCTATCAGGAGGTGTCTGGAAGTGAGGAAGCTGGAGGTGTCGAAAGCATAAAGAGGAAGAGGTGACTAAGCGTTTCGAAGCACAAGGTGTCGCGTTCTGGGTTGTGCTTGGTGTCGTTGATGTGTCAAGCTGCAGTAAGTTAGGGAGTAGTATAAATAGCTTCAGGTCTCCCTTAGCGGTTTTGGTTAGCATTTTCGTTTCTCCCTTGTCCCTTAAGAAAAACCGTGAGTAAGCTAAGAGCGTGAGAGATAAGTTCGTGGTGGGAAGAGGACCCGTAGAGGAGGCTTGCGTTTGGCATAGGAGTTGCTAGGAGTCTTCCAGGTCTTCGTTTGAGGTGAGTTCAGGGGTAGTAGCCCGTCGTTGTCCATGTTCTGTACCATGACGTGAAAGCGTTGTGCTACAGATATGGCTGCGATGGAATTTATGGATGCGTGAACCGTTGCTTGTTTGTTTGGGTGATTGTGTGGAGTCTTTGTGATTGTGTGGTCTTGTGTGATGCGGTGATGTCTTGCTTGGGAGTTTAATTGCTGTTGAGTCAGTCTTGCGTGATGCATGAATCGACCTAGTCCGGATCACTTCGGTGATGTGCGATTATGGTTGGTTTTGGAATGGTAACGATTGTTTTTGGTTGCAGGACCTTCCTGTGGTACATGATCTAACGTGTTATGCAGGAGTACCACGGAGAAGAGGGTTCACGGTTTGGAGTTGGTGAAACCGTGAACATGGTATGGATTGGTTAAGCGTGATGTGAAGGTGTGATGGTGCTTGGTGTATTTGGCGGTTCTTGGCATGTACGGTATAAGGGCTGCGGAGATTATGGATCCAGTGCACGACCCTTATACCGATACTAAACATGGTGAACTTGGTGGTCTTGGTGAACATGGTGCTTGGCGGCTTGGTGGTCTTGGTGAACATGGGCTTGGCGGCTTGGTGGTCTTGGCAATGTGTCGGGAGGACACTTGAGGTGGTTTGGTTTCGGTGGTTCCGGGAGAGAGATAGGCGGTAGTATCCTTCGTGGGTTTACTGTGAACCTATCTCCTCAGCGGAACGGCGGAACCGTGGGATGCGGTTTAGTGGCGGTGTGTTCGTATTTCCCCTTGGTACCTCTTCCACGGTATCGAATGACTGAGAGGTGGAAGGGAAGACTCGGAGTGACGGGATTGCAGCCTAGGGCCGAGTATACCCGACGGGGTATGAGACGGCTTCCGTGCGTAATATCGGAGCCGGCCGAAATGCATTAGAGCTAACGCCGGTGCTCGGTTTTGTGTTGTGAAGTTCCGACTTGTTTGTCTTCGTGATAACAAGTGCTGGAGTGGTTCACGGGGAATACGGCATACTATGAGTATATCTCAGTGCCCACGCATGTGGTTTGGTGGAGTTGGTCATATATTTAGTAGGATGCATTGCATGCTTCGGCTATGCTTCGGCTATTGCATGATTTACTCTGATTGTTTGCGTGCATGATCTGGGTTGGGTGTATATATTGTTTTGCTCTGAGCTCACTGGGTAATCATTTTGATTGCTCACCCCTTTCCCCTTCCCTTGCAGGTAACCCTTAGCTTGTAGAATGTGTGACGGAACGTAGGACTATCGGAAGTAGTTTGCTTGGCTTTTTGTAAAGACTCGATTGTAACAAGCTTGTTAGATTTCTTTTCGGATTTACAATGCAGCTGCTAAACGGTTTAAGCTTGTAAGACCTTGTTTTAATTCATCATGAATAAAATGGAATGTTTTATAAACTTGCTGGCTCAATGATATTAGTCTTGTCCAACTAACACAACTCAAGACCGAAGTACGGGTTGCAAAGCCTTAGGCCAAGGTCGAGAGGTAACTCACTGTCGAATGAGATGGGTTGTGAAGCCCTGACCTTCGGTGGTGGGGGTCGATGTTGGTTCGATGGACTGGCCTTATGCTCAGTGACCTCTGAGACGGCCGGACTATCTGACTAACTTCGGCTTTTGTGGCGTCTTCGGTCGGTTTGGATATGCCTTGGTCTCTCGTGTGTTCTTGTTTGATTGTCGTTTGGCCGGGCATGTCTATTCCGGTTCGGGGGCGCTACAAATGGTGGTATCAGAGCATGGTTCATGATGCTCACGGGACCAGTGTTTTCCGCG
Organism: Isatis tinctoria; assembly: GCA_010577795.1. Lineage (NCBI taxonomy): Eukaryota > Viridiplantae > Streptophyta > Magnoliopsida > Brassicales > Brassicaceae > Isatis > Isatis tinctoria. Next base: position 10,328,593 of record CM021248.1, on the reverse strand, counting down.
TTTTCAATGTTTTATCGAGTCAAAGGTGTCGCAAAAGTCAATTAGGAATTCCGATACGTTCCGCTCTATAGGATGTTGGTAATTGTTTCCTTGTAACAGGATGTGCGTGAAGGAGTGGCTTTAAATTCCGCAGGACCATCCAGTGGTCCCAAACCAGGTACACATGGGCGCTAACCCTCTTTTGCGTGATGATTGATTTCCTTGCTTTTGGTTGTGTGTGGGTTGGAGTTGTTGTGATAGTTCGGTGGGTTTGTTCGGTGGGTAACCCATAGAGTGAATCCTTGGGTTTTAAACCCTTTTGTCGGTTAGTATGGCTAGTAAGAATCCCCTTGGGAATCTTGGTTTTGGTTGTTGGTCTAGCTGTAGAAGCGAAGCCTAGTCAGGGTTGAGAATCGCTGGTTCTGTGTGGAGTACCTGAGTTAGTAGAGAGCCTTGGAGAATTGGATGAGGATGGCGCAGCAAAGCTGATGGTGGGTTGATGGATATGGATTGGAGGCAAAGATCGAGATCGGTATGGGAGGCAACCGAGTTGAGATTGAAAGAGAAGAACCAGACAAGACAACAAGTCCGAGAGAGACTTAAGGGAGATGATATCAAGCGATGACAGCCTTGGAGGACTGGAGGAGATCGGTGACAATGAGGCTGATTATGGAGTTGAGGAGTATGGATTTGGAGAAAAAGTTAAGACCGGATTCGAAGCTAATCATAGCCAGGACAAGTAAAGGAAAACAAGGCGAGACTATTGCGGAAGATCGGCAGAATGGTAGTATCAGGACGACGGTGTTATCAAGTGATTATTTCACCAGACGATATCAAAGGACATTATGGTGACATCAAAGGGAAGTGTCAGAAGACGGATGGTAAACCAGAAAGAAGTTTTCTCTGGATGCCGAGAATCAGAGGATTCAGTGTTACCCATGCAAAGCCAATGGAGAGGCTGGTGCGTCAAGTAAACGAGGAACGGATGTAAGTGTAGAGAAAGAAGTGGAAACCATGAGTCAAGAGGTGAAGTGAGTGTGTGTGGCAGCATTGCAAGGAGAGTTCAGTGAATCATTGAGTCTACAAGCCGTGAGACAAGTGGGATTGATGCGACGAATTCATAAAGACCAAGAAAAGGATTAGAAGATTCAGAAGATTGTCAGAAGATCAAGGAGACCGAAAAAGCGGACTACCATGTGGCCAGGGATGGACCTTTGTTATTGAAGGGAAAGATCAGCGTCTCAGAAACAGAAGGATTGAGAGAGGAGAATGTTTGGACTACAGATAATGGACGAGACAATGGAGAAATTATTCAAGTCAACATGAAGAAAGTCTATGATAGGCAGAAGAAGTACTCGGACCAAGGACGAAGAGAGGTCGCATTTGAATTTGGATAATGGGTACATTGGAAAGCATCAGCTCAGAGAGGAAAGGATCGACATGGAAAGATTGGGAAGATGGCGTTAAGGTACATTAGACCGTACCGGATCAAGGAAGATGTGGAGAAGTGGCCTATGGTTTAGACTGCCCGTGGATATGCAGCTACATCCGGTGTTCATGTGTCGATGATCCGACAGCACGTACAAGATCCAGATGCTGTCCAGCCGGAAAGGATAGAGGAGCTACAGACGGATGGGAGTTATCCTGAAGGGCCTATAAGGATCAGACAGAGAAGAATCCGGAGATTGAAGAACTCTATGATTTCAACCACAAGTCTTTTGGGATGAACGAATAGGATGGTCGTCACGTGGGAAGATGAAAAACGGTTTAAGGAGAGATATCCAGAGATTTTCCGATCAGACACAGTGATAGAGCTCAGAGAGTCAATACAGCCTTAGGAATTCGAGGACGAATTCATTGTAAGGGGGGGAGAATGTAATACCCCAGTCTAAGGCATCCGATGACTACGAAGAGAAATAATTTTTGATGATTGCGAAGGACAACTTTAAAAATTCTTCCATTCAAAGCGTAGTTGCCCAAGACATGGAGGAAGCCATATCAAAAAGATTTGTGCAAAGAAAAATTCTGTAGCAACACAGAAAATTAGGCGAAATCAGATTTCCGGGAAAGCAGACCAATCGAGCAATTAAATCCAAAATGGAGGGGAATAGTCATTCAAAAATTCTGGAACTTTTTGGAGGTGTAGTAGATACACAGAGGAAGGCATAGGGCGAAGCAGAGCCATTTTTGATCATATGGATTATGAGTTATGCATCAAGTATTGAGATGGGTTCGAAGGGAGACAGTTCGAGCGATTTAATTCAAAAGGTCAGGCAATACTCCTCAGATAATTCTGGAAATTTGTGGAGACCTACAAGACAGTTATACGAAGCTTCAGAATCAATCAGAGCATTAGTTGGATCTGAGAATCACGAGATATACATTTTTCACTGAGGACTTACGAGAAGAGACTTTCTGAGCAAGTTTTGAAAGATGGGTTGGTGCTACCTAACCAGGTCAAATTGTGACTCATCCTAGGCCTATCAGGAGGTGTCTGGAAGTGAGGAAGCTGGAGGTGTCGAAAGCATAAAGAGGAAGAGGTGACTAAGCGTTTCGAAGCACAAGGTGTCGCGTTCTGGGTTGTGCTTGGTGTCGTTGATGTGTCAAGCTGCAGTAAGTTAGGGAGTAGTATAAATAGCTTCAGGTCTCCCTTAGCGGTTTTGGTTAGCATTTTCGTTTCTCCCTTGTCCCTTAAGAAAAACCGTGAGTAAGCTAAGAGCGTGAGAGATAAGTTCGTGGGAAGAGGAACCGTAGAGGAGGCTTGGCGTTTGGCATAGGAGTTGCTAGGAGTCTTCCAGGTCTTCGGTTGAGGTGAGTTTCAGGGGTAGTAGCCCGTCGGTGTCCATGTTCTGTACCATGACGTGAAAGCGTTGTGCTACAGATATGGCTGCGATGGAATTTATGGATGCGTGAACCGTTGCTTGTTTGTTTGGGTGATTGTGTGGAGTCTTTGTGATTGTGTGGTCTTGTGTGATGCGGTGATGTCTTGCTTGGGAGTTTAATTGCTGTTGAGTCAGTCTTGCGTGATGCATGAATCGACCTAGTCCGGATCACTTCGGTGATGTGCGATTATGGTTGGTTTTGGAATGGTAACGATTGTTTTTGGTTGCAGGACCTTCCTGTGGTACATGATCTAACGTGTTATGCAGGAGTACCACGGAGAAGAGGGTTCACGGTTTGGAGTTGGTGAAACCGTGAACATGGTATGGATTGGTTAAGCGTGATGTGAAGGTGTGATGGTGCTTGGTGTATTTGGCGGTTCTTGGCATGTACGGTATAAGGGCTGCGGAGATTATGGATCCAGTGCACGACCCTTATACCGATACTAAACATGGTGAACTTGGTGGTCTTGGTGAACATGGTGCTTGGCGGCTTGGTGGTCTTGGTGAACATGGCGCTTGGCGGCTTGGTGGTCTTGGCAATGTGTCGGGAGGACACTTGAGGTGGTTTGGTTTCGGTGGTTCCGGGAGAGAGATAGGCGGTAGTATCCTTCGTGGGTTTACTGTGAACCTATCTCCTCAGCGGAACGGCGGAACCGTGGGATGCGGTTTAGTGGCGGTGTGTTCGTATTTCCCCTTGGTACCTCTTCCACGGTATCGAATGACTGAGAGGTGGAAGGGAAGACTCGGAGTGACGGGATTGCAGCCTAGGGCCGAGTATACCCGACGGGGTATGAGACGGCTTCCGTGCGTAATATCGGAGCCGGCCGAAATGCATTAGAGCTAACGCCGGTGCTCGGTTTTGTGTTGTGAAGTTCCGACTTGTTTGTCTTCGTGATAACAAGTGCTGGAGTGGTTCACGGGGAATACGACATACTATGAGTATATCTCAGTGCCCACGCATGTGGTTTGGTGGAGTTGGTCATATAGTTAGTAGGATGCATTGCATGCTTCGGCTATATTTTCCTTTATGTTGCTTCGGCTATGCTTCGGCTATTGCATGATTTACTCTGATTGTTTGCGTGCATGATCTGGGTTGGGTGTATATATTGTTTTGCTCTGAGCTCACTGGGTAATCATTTTGATTGCTCACCCCTTTCCCCTTCCCTTGCAGGTAACCCTTAGCTTGTAGAATGTGTGACGGAACGTAGGACTATCGGAAGTAGTTTGCTTGGCTTTTTGTAAAGACTCGATTGTAACAAGCTTGTTAGATTTCTTTTCGGATTTACAATGCAGCTGCTAAACGGTTTAAGCTTGTAAGACCTTGTTTTAATTCATCATGAATAAAATGGAATGTTTTATAAACTTGCTGGCTCAATGATATTAGTCTTGTCCAACTAACACAACTCAAGACCGAAGTACGGGTTGCAAAGCCTTAGGCCAAGGTCGAGAGGTAACTCACTGTCGAATGAGATGGGTTGTGAAGCCCTGACCTTCGGTGGTGGGGGTCGATGTTGGTTCGATGGACTGGCCTTATGCTCAGTGACCTCTGAGACGGGCCGGACTATCTGACTAACTTCGGCTTTTGTGGCGTCTTCGGTCGGTTTGGATATGCCTTGGTCTCTCGTGTTCTTGTTTGATTGTCGTTTGGCCGGGCATGTCTATTCCGGTTCGGGGGCGCTACAAATGGTGGTATCAGAGCATGGTTCATGATGCTCACGGGACCAGTGTTTTCCGCGTTTTCAATGTTTTATCGAGTCAAAGGTGTCGCAAAAGTCAATTAGGAATTCCGATACGTTCCGCTCTATAGGATGTTGGTAATTGTTTCCTTGTAACAGGATGTGCGTGAAGGAGTGGCTTTAAATTCCGCAGGACCATCCAGTGGTCCCAAACCAGGTACACATGGGCGCTAACCCTCTTTTGCGTGATGATTGATTTCCTTGCTTTTGGTTGTGTGTGGGTTGGAGTTGTTGTGATAGTTCGGTGGGTTTGTTCGGTGGGTAACCCATAGAGTGAATCCTTGGGTTTTAAACCCTTTTGTCGGTTAGTATGGCTAGTAAGAATCCCCTTGGGAATCTTGGTTTTGGTTGTTGGTCTAGCTGTAGAAGCGAAGCCTAGTCAGGGTTGAGAATCGCTGGTTCTGTGTGGAGTACCTGAGTTAGTAGAGAGCCTTGGAGAATTGGATGAGGATGGCGCAGCAAAGCTGATGGTGGGTTGATGGATATGGATTGGAGGCAAAGATCGAGATCGGTATGGGAGGCAACCGAGTTGAGATTGAAAGAGAAGAACCAGACAAGACAACAAGTCCGAGAGAGACTTAAGGGAGATGATATCAAGCGATGACAGCCTTGGAGGACTGGAGGAGATCGGTGACAATGAGGCTGATTATGGAGTTGAGGAGTATGGATTTGGAGAAAAAGTTAAGACCGGATTCGAAGCTAATCATAGCCAGGACAAGTAAAGGAAAACAAGGCGAGACTATTGCGGAAGATCGGCAGAATGGTAGTATCAGGACGACGGTGTTATCAAGTGATTATTTCACCAGACGATATCAAAGGACATTATGGTGACATCAAAGGGAAGTGTCAGAAGACGGATGGTAAACCAGAAAGAAGTTTTCTCTGGATGCCGAGAATCAGAGGATTCAGTGTTACCCATGCAAAGCCAATGGAGAGGCTGGTGCGTCAAGTAAACGAGGAACGGATGTAAGTGTAGAGAAAGAAGTGGAAACCATGAGTCAAGAGGTGAAGTGAGTGATGTGTGGCAGCATTGCAAGGAGAGTTCAGTGAATCATTGAGTCTACAAGCCGTGAGACAAGTGGGATTGATGCGACGAATTCATAAAGACCAAGAAAAGGATTAGAAGATTCAGAAGATTGTCAGAAGATCAAGGAGACCGAAAAAGCGGACTACCATGTGGCCAGGGATGGACCTTTGTTATTGAAGGGAAAGATCACCGTCTCAGAAACAGAAGGATTGAGAGAGGAGAATGTTTGGACTACAGATAATGGACGAGACAATGGAGAAATTATTCAAGTCAACATGAAGAAAGTCTATGATAGGCAGAAGAAGTACTCGGACCAAGGACGAAGAGAGGTCGCATTTGAATTTGGATAATGGGTACATTGGAAAGCATCAGCTCAGAGAGGAAAGGATCGACATGGAAGATGGGAAGATGGCGTTAAGGTACATTAGACCGTACCGGATCAAGGAAGATGTGGAGAAGTGGCCTATGGTTTAGACTGCCCGTGGATATGCAGCTACATCCGGTGTTCATGTGTCGATGATCCGACAGCACGTACAAGATCCAGATGCTGTCCAGCCGGAAAGGATAGAGGAGCTACAGACGGATGGGAGTTATCCTGAAGGGCCTATAAGGATCAGACAGAGAAGAATCCGGAGATTGAAGAACTCTATGATTTCAACCACAAGTCTTTTGGGATGAACGAATAGGATGGTCGTCACGTGGGAAGATGAAAAACGGTTTAAGGAGAGATATCCAGAGATTTTCCGATCAGACACAGTGATAGAGCTCAGAGAGTCAATACAGCCTTAGGAATTCGAGGACGAATTCATTGTAAGGGGGGGAGAATGTAATACCCCAGTCTAAGGCATCCGATGACTACGAAGAGAAATAATTTTTGATGATTGCGAAGGACAATTTTTAAAATTCTTCTATTCAAAGCGTAGTTGCCCAAGACATGGAGGAAGCCATATCAAAAAGATTTGTGCAAAGAAAAATTCTGTAGAAACACAGAAAATTAGGCGAAATCAGATTTCCGGGAAAGCAGACCAATCGAGCAATTAAATCCAAAATGGAGGGGAATAGTCATTCAAAAATTCTGGAACTTTTTGGAGGTGTAGTAGATACACAGAGGAAGGCATAGGGCGAAGCAGAGCCATTTTTGATCATATGGATTATGAGTTATGCATCAAGTATTGAGATGGGTTCGAAGGGAGACAGTTCGAGCGATTTAATTCAAAAGGTCAGGCAATACTCCTCAGATAATTCTGGAAATTTGTGGAGACCTACAAGACAGTTATACGAAGCTTCAGAATCAATCAGAGCATTAGTTGGATCTGAGAATCACGAGATATACATTTTTCACTGAGGACTTACGAGAAGAGACTTTCTGAGCAAGTTTTGAAAGATGGGTTGGTGCTACCTAACCAGGTCAAATTGTGACTCATCCTAGGCCTATCAGGAGGTGTCTGGAAGTGAGGAAGCTGGAGGTGTCGAAAGCATAAAGAGGAAGAGGTGACTAAGCGTTTCGAAGCACAAGGTGTCGCGTTCTGGGTTGTGCTTGGTGTCGTTGATGTGTCAAGCTGCAGTAAGTAGTAGGGAGTAGTATAAATAGCTTCAGGTCTCCCTTAGCGGTTTTGGTTAGCATTTTCGTTTCTCCCTTGTCCCTTAAGAAAAACCGTGAGTAAGCTAAGAGCGTGAGAGATAAGTTCGTGGGAAGAGGAACCCGTAGAGGAGGCTTGGCGTTTGGCATAGGAGTTGCTAGGAGTCTTCCAGGTCTTCGGTTGAGGTGAGTTTCAGGGGTAGTAGCCCGTCGGTGTCCATGTTCTGTACCATGACGTGAAAGCGTTGTGCTACAGATATGGCTGCGATGGAATTTATGGATGCGTGAACCGTTGCTTGTTTGTTGGGTGATTGTGTGGAGTCTTTGTGATTGTGTGGTCTTGTGTGATGCGGTGATGTCTTGCTTGGGAGTTTAATTGCTGTTGAGTCAGTCTTGCGTGATGCATGAATCGACCTAGTCCGGATCACTTCGGTGATGTGCGATTATGGTTGGTTTTGGAATGGTAACGATTGTTTTTGGTTGCAGGACCTTCCTGTGGTACATGATCTAACGTGTTATGCAGGAGTACCACGGAGAAGAGGGTTCACGGTTTGGAGTTGGTGAAACCGTGAACATGGTATGGATTGGTTAAGCGTGATGTGAAGGTGTGATGGTGCTTGGTGTATTTGGCGGTTCTTGGCATGTACGGTATAAGGGCTGCGGAGATTATGGATCCAGTGCACGACCCTTATACCGATACTAAACATGGTGAACTTGGTGGTCTTGGTGAACATGGTGCTTGGCGGCTTGGTGGTCTTGGTGAACATGGCGCTTGGCGGCTTGGTGGTCTTGGCAATGTGTCGGGAGGACACTTGAGGTGGTTTGGTTTCGGTGGTTCCGGGAGAGAGATAGGCGGTAGTATCCTTCGTGGGTTTACTGTGAACCTATCTCCTCAGCGGAACGGCGGAACCGTGGGATGCGGTTTAGTGGCGGTGTGTTCGTATTTCCCCTTGGTACCTCTTCCACGGTATCGAATGACTGAGAGGTGGAAGGGAAGACTCGGAGTGACGGGATTGCAGCCTAGGGCCGAGTATACCCGACGGGGTATGAGACGGCTTCCGTGCGTAATATCGGAGCCGGCCGAAATGCATTAGAGCTAGAGCTAACGCGGTGCTCGGTTTTGTGTTGTGAAGTTCCGACTTGTTTGTCTTCGTGATAACAAGTGCTGGAGTGGTTCACGGGGAATACGGCATACTATGAGTATATCTCAGTGCCCACGCATGTGGTTTGGTGGAGTTGGTCATATAGTTAGTAGGATGCATTGCATGCTTCGGCTATATTTTCCTTTATGTTGCTTCGGCTATGCTTCGGCTATTGCATGATTTACTCTGATTGTTTGCGTGCATGATCTGGGTTGGGTGTATATATTGTTTTGCTCTGAGCTCACTGGGTAATCATTTTGATTGCTCACCCCTTTCCCCTTCCCTTGCAGGTAACCCTTAGCTTGTAGAATGTGTGACGGAACGTAGGACTATCGGAAGTAGTTTGCTTGGCTTTTTGTAAAGACTCGATTGTAACAAGCTTGTTAGATTTCTTTTCGGATTTACAATGCAGCTGCTAAACGGTTTAAGCTTGTAAGACCTTGTTTTAATTCATCATGAATAAAATGGAATGTTTTATAAACTTGCTGGCTCAATGATATTAGTCTTGTCCAACTAACACAACTCAAGACCGAAGTACGGGTTGCAAAGCCTTAGGCCAAGGTCGAGAGGTAACTCACTGTCGAATGAGATGGGTTGTGAAGCCCTGACCTTCGGTGGTGGGGGTCGATGTTGGTTCGATGGACTGGCCTTATGCTCAGTGACCTCTGAGACGGGCCGGACTATCTGACTAACTTCGGCTTTTGTGGCGTCTTCGGTCGGTTTGGATATGCCTTGGTCTCTCGTGTTCTTGTTTGATTGTCGTTTGGCCGGGCATGTCTATTCCGGTTCGGGGGCGCTACAAATGGTGGTATCAGAGCATGGTTCATGATGCTCACGGGACCAGTGTTTTCCGCGTTTTCAATGTTTTATCGAGTCAAAGGTGTCGCAAAAGTCAATTAGGAATTCCGATACGTTCCGCTCTATAGGATGTTGGTAATTGTTTCCTTGTAACAGGATGTGCGTGAAGGAGTGGCTTTAAATTCCGCAGGACCATCCAGTGGTCCCAAACCAGGTACACATGGGCGCTAACCCTCTTTTGCGTGATGATTGATTTCCTTGCTTTTGGTTGTGTGTGGGTTGGAGTTGTTGTGATAGTTCGGTGGGTTTGTTCGGTGGGTAACCCATAGAGTGAATCCTTGGGTTTTAAACCCTTTTGTCGGTTAGTATGGCTAGTAAGAATCCCCTTGGGAATCTTGGTTTTGGTTGTTGGTCTAGCTGTAGAAGCGAAGCCTAGTCAGGGTTGAGAATCGCTGGTTCTGTGTGGAGTACCTGAGTTAGTAGAGAGCCTTGGAGAATTGGATGAGGATGGCGCAGCAAAGCTGATGGTGGGTTGATGGATATGGATTGGAGGCAAAGATCGAGATCGGTATGGGAGGCAACCGAGTTGAGATTGAAAGAGAAGAACCAGACAAGACAACAAGTCCGAGAGAGACTTAAGGGAGATGATATCAAGCGATGACAGCCTTGGAGGACTGGAGGAGATCGGTGACAATGAGGCTGATTATGGAGTTGAGGAGTATGGATTTGGAGAAAAAGTTAAGACCGGATTCGAAGCTAATCATAGCCAGGACAAGTAAAGGAAAACAAGGCGAGACTATTGCGGAAGATCGGCAGAATGGTAGTATCAGGACGACGGTGTTATCAAGTGATTATTTCACCAGACGATATCAAAGGACATTATGGTGACATCAAGGGAAGTGTCAGAAGACGGATGGTAAACCAGAAAGAAGTTTTCTCTGGATGCCGAGAATCAGAGGATTCAGTGTTACCCATGCAAAGCCAATGGAGAGGCTGGTGCGTCAAGTAAACGAGGAACGGATGTAAGTGTAGAGAAAGAAGTGGAAACCATGAGTCAAGAGGTGAAGTGAGTGATGTGTGGCAGCATTGCAAGGAGAGTTCAGTGAATCATTGAGTCTACAAGCCGTGAGACAAGTGGGATTGATGCGACGAATTCATAAAGACCAAGAAAAGGATTAGAAGATTCAGAAGATTGTCAGAAGATCAAGGAGACCGAAAAAGCGGACTACCATGTGGCCAGGGATGGACCTTTGTTATTGAAGGGAAAGATCAGCGTCTCAGAAACAGAAGGATTGAGAGAGGAGAATGTTTGGACTACAGATAATGGACGAGACAATGGAGAAATTATTCAAGTCAACATGAAGAAAGTCTATGATAGGCAGAAGAAGTACTCGGACCAAGGACGAAGAGAGGTCGCATTTGAATTTGGATAATGGGTACATTGGAAAGCATCAGCTCAGAGAGGAAAGGATCGACTTGGAAAGATTGGGAAGATGGCGTTAAGGTACATTAGACCGTACCGGATCAAGGAAGATGTGGAGAAGTGGCCTATGGTTTAGACTGCCCGTGGATATGCAGCTACATCCGGTGTTCATGTGTCGATGATCCGACAGCACGTACAAGATCCAGATGCTGTCCAGCCGGAAAGGATAGAGGAGCTACAGACGGATGGGAGTTATCCTGAAGGGCCTATAAGGATCAGACAGAGAAGAATCCGGAGATTGAAGAACTCTATGATTTCAACCACAAGTCTTTTGGGATGAACGAATAGGATGGTCGTCACGTGGGAAGATGAAAAACGGTTTAAGGAGAGATATCCAGAGATTTTCCGATCAGACACAGTGATAGAGCTCAGAGAGTCAATACAGCCTTAGGAATTCGAGGACGAATTCATTGTAAGGGGGGGAGAATGTAATACCCCAGTCTAAGGCATCCGATGACTACGAAGAGAAATAATTTTTGATGATTGTGAAGGACAATTTTAAAAATTCTTCCATTCAAAGCGTAGTTGCCCAAGACATGGAGGAAGCCATATCAAAAAGATTTGTGCAAAGAAAAATTCTGTAGCAACACAGAAAATTAGGCGAAATCAGATTTCCGGGAAAGCAGACCAATCGAGCAATTAAATCCAAAATGGAGGGGAATAGTCATTCAAAAATTCTGGAACTTTTTGGAGGTGTAGTAGATACACAGAGGAAGGCATAGGGCGAAGCAGAGCCATTTTTGATCATATGGATTATGAGTTATGCATCAAGTATTGAGATGGGTTCGAAGGGAGACAGTTCGAGCGATTTAATTCAAAAGGTCAGGCAATACTCCTCAGATAATTCTGGAAATTTGTGGAGACCTACAAGACAGTTATACGAAGCTTCAGAATCAATCCGAGCATTAGTTGGATCTGAGAATCACGAGATATACATTTTTCACTGAGGACTTACGAGAAGAGACTTTCTGAGCAAGTTTTGAAAGATGGGTTGGTGCTACCTAACCAGGTCAAATTGTGACTCATCCTAGGCCTATCAGGAGGTGTCTGGAAGTGAGGAAGCTGGAGGTGTCGAAAGCATAAAGAGGAAGAGGTGACTAAGCGTTTCGAAGCACAAGGTGTCGCGTTCTGGGTTGTGCTTGGTGTCGTTGATGTGTCAAGCTGCAGTAAGTTAGGGAGTAGTATAAATAGCTTCAGGTCTCCCTTAGCGGTTTTGGTTAGCATTTTCGTTTCTCCCTTGTCCCTTAAGAAAAACCGTGAGTAAGCTAAGAGCGTGAGAGATAAGTTCGTGGGAAGAGGAACCCGTAGAGGAGGCTTGGCGTTTGGCATAGGAGTTGCTAGGAGTCTTCCAGGTCTTCGGTTGAGGTGAGTTTCAGGGGTAGTAGCCCGTCGGTGTCCATGTTCTGTACCATGACGTGAAAGCGTTGTGCTACAGATATGGCTGCGATGGAATTTATGGATGCGTGAACCGTTGCTTGTTTGTTTGGGTGATTGTGTGGAGTCTTTGTGATTGTGTGGTCTTGTGTGATGCGGTGATGTCTTGCTTGGGAGTTTAATTGCTGTTGAGTCAGTCTTGCGTGATGCATGAATCGACCTAGTCCGGATCACTTCGGTGATGTGCGATTATGGTTGGTTTTGGAATGGTAACGATTGTTTTTGGTTGCAGGACCTTCCTGTGGTACATGATCTAACGTGTTATGCAGGAGTACCACGGAGAAGAGGGTTCACGGTTTGGAGTTGGTGAAACCGTGAACATGGTATGGATTGGTTAAGCGTGATGTGAAGGTGTGATGGTGCTTGGTGTATTTGGCGGTTCTTGGCATGTACGGTATAAGGGCTGCGGAGATTATGGATCCAGTGCACGACCCTTATACCGATACTAAACATGGTGAACTTGGTGGTCTTGGTGAACATGGTGCTTGGCGGCTTGGTGGTCTTGGTGAACATGGCGCTTGGCGGCTTGGTGGTCTTGGCAATGTGTCGGGAGGACACTTGAGGTGGTTTGGTTTCGGTGGTTCCGGGAGAGAGATAGGCGGTAGTATCCTTCGTGGGTTTACTGTGAACCTATCTCCTCAGCGGAACGGCGGAACCGTGGGATGCGGTTTAGTGGCGGTGTGTTCGTATTTCCCCTTGGTACCTCTTCCACGGTATCGAATGACTGAGAGGTGGAAGGGAAGACTCGGAGTGACGAGATTGCAGCCTAGGGTCGAGTATACCCGACGGGGTATGAGACGGCTTCCGTGCGTAATATCGGAGCCGGCCGAAATGCATTGGAGCTAACGCCGGTGCTCGGTTTTGTGTTGTGAAGTTCCGACTTGTTTGTCTTCGTGATAACAAGTGCTGGAGTGGTTCACGGGGAATACGGCATACTATGAGTTTATCTCAGTGCCCACGCATGTGGTTTGGTGGAGTTGGACATATAGTTAGTAGGATGCATTGCATGCTTCGGCTATATTTTCCTTTATGTTGCTTCGGCTATGCTTCGGCTATTGCATGATTTACTCTGATTGTTTGCGTGCATGATCTGGGTTGGGTGTATATATTGTTTTGCTCTGAGCTCACTGTGTAATCATTTTGATTGCTCACCCCTTTCCCCTTCCCTTGCAGGTAACCCTTAGCTTGTAGAATGTGTGACGGAACGTAGGACTATCGGAAGTAGTTTGCTTGGCTTTTTGTAAAGACTCGATTGTAACAAGCTTGTTAGATTTCTTTTCGGATTTACAATGCAGCTGCTAAACAGTTTAAGCTTGTAAGACCTTGTTTTAATTCATCATGAATAAAATGGAATGTTTTATAAACTTGCTGGCTCAATGATATTAGTCTTGTCCAACTAACACAACTCAAGACAGAAGTACGGGTTGCAAAGCCTTAGGCCAAGGTCGAGAGGTAACTCACTGTCGAATGAGATGGGTTGTGAAGCCCTGACCTTCGGTGGTGGGGGTCGATGTTGGTTCGATGGACTGGCCTTATGCTCAGTGACCTCTGAGACGGGCCGGACTATCTGACTAACTTCGGCTTTTGTGGCGTCTTCGGTCAGTTTGGATATGCCTTGGTCTCTCGTATTCTTGTTTGATTGTCGTTTGGCCGGGCATGTCTATTCCGGTTCGGGGGCGCTACAGGCGCGCTCCTCCGAAGGGTCCTGACTTTGTTGATCCAATGGCGACATACCCCGGCATGGAGGGTGTTTGGAAGTATCGCCAGCAAAAGTATGGTGAAGCTGGACCGTCCGGAGAGGCGGCTGATTTTGACCCGGCATCCGGTTTTGTTTTACCGCCCGTGCCTGATTTATATGGCGTGCCCGAGGAACAAGTAGCTGCTCCTCAGGCTTCTGCTTGTGCCGCTGTTGCGGACAAAGGGAAGGGAGCTTCCAACAGCCCGGACCATCCGAGGAAGGGCAAAGTGGCTCAGATGGTCGAGACGTCTGATCCTGGTCTCCTTTTCGACGCTCGCAAGGCGGCGGGGGGAGATCCAGCTGAGTCCGTGAAAGTCGTAGACTACTTTGGAGCGCTGGCTCCGGCCCCCGCTTTGCCGTTTGATCATTCGGCGGTTTATGGAGACCTGTCCTCCGGCCTTATGATGGTAGTTCTTTTTTCCTTTAGATTTGTTTTGACGCAGTTTGGTCCTTGCTGATATTTGCTTTTCTTTGATTCAGGTCGCCACCCGAGCTCATGCGACCGAGGTTGCCTTGGAAGTCTCGGAGAAAGAGTCCCGAAAGAAGGACAGAAAGATCAAGGCCCTGGAAGTCAAGCTCCGGAATGCGGAGAAGAGATCGCAGAAGGAGCTCAAGAAGGCGCTCGCGGAGGCTGAGCGGAAGATGGAACTTAAGCAAAGCCGCTGGGAGTTGGTGGAGAAGTACCGTCTCCGCATTGAGGGTGCTAAAGCTGCTCTCACGCCAATGCGTCAGGCGAAATATGGCGAGACTGCCTTGACTGAGGTCAGCTCGAACCTCGATCTAGTCCGGGATATTAAGTCCAGGAAGTCCAAGGTCGAGGAGGAAGAAGGAGAGCTGGAGGCATCGTCGGAGCGGCTCAAAGGAGGAGGTTGGGCCGGCTCCTACGATCGGGCTGCTGCCGTTCTCGACAGCTACTTGGTATGCTCTCCCGTTTCTCCGTGCCAGCCTCCGGATGCTGAGGCTTTGGACTACGGAGCTCCTACTCCTCTTGTTGAGTATGATTAGGCTTTGGCCTTGTATTTTCTGTTTCTGCTATGTTTTGGGTCTTTCGACCCTTATTGTATTTGCTTTGCCAACCGAACTTGATCTTTTATATCTCCTTTCATGGAGATTTATTATCTATATGCTTTTGCCTTTGGTTGTTATGGACTTCTTTGCTTGCCTTGCTTTTATAGTTTGAAAGATGGCTTGTCTTCGGGTTATAAATTTTGATAAAGGGAAATTGGGCGGCCGGTATGTCTTTTTTCCAAGAGGGCGGCCGGCCCATTTTGCGGAACGAAGGGCGGCTGGTCCGTCTCTCTACGGAGGACGGGCGGCTGGCCCGTTTTGTAGAGCTAAGGGCGGCTGGCCCATTTTGTAGAGCGAAGGGCGGCTGGCCCATTGTCCGGGCGGCTGGCCCGTTTCGGAGTTGATTGGTATCTTTGCAGAATGAAGGGTGGCTGGCCCGTCTCTCTACGGAGGACGGCCGGCTGACCCGTTTTGTAGAGTGAAGGGCATTGCGTTGGAACGAAGGGCGGCTGGTCCGTCTTTCTACGGAGGACGGGCGGCTGGCCCGTTTCGGAATTGATTGGCGTTGCGTTGGAGTGTTATCCCGGACACTCGAACTTTAGACCAGGTCATCTCTGTGAATATTCCTGGGTTTAATGCAGTCTTTTGTTGTCGCAGGGGATCAAGCTGGTTCAGATCCCTCTTTCGACTGAACGCTTTTAAGATCTCGGATCAGAGCCGGTGTGATACTGCATTCTCGAGATGTCTTTGACCAGTGTTCCATGTCAGGCGCTTTACTGGGTTTAGAGAGTTTACTTTGTGTCCTACGCTTCGCACTATTTGCCTATGCGAAGCGCTAGTGAAAGTAAACTAATCAGAACATCGTCTCGAGTGCTTCCTGCAAGATCGCGGGATGCAGGTTACGCCCTTCGGATGTTAATCCGGAAATTTGTATAGCGCGCTAGTTTTATCCTCTGCGGGATGTTGAGAGAACCATGGTTTAAAAAGATAGTCTTGTTGTGGCCTGCAACAGACGGATTTATTGGAGAGGACTTTAAGTATTTGGGAGAAAAATCTTGATTGGTTGGTGGTCACGGATAAGTTACGAGATACTAAGTCTTAGTCATGGAATCATCGGTTGTAGCTTTGACGGTTTCTGAGGTCTTTTCCTCGGCAGTTTTCGTCTCTTCTTGGTTTGTTTCCGTGGGCGGAAATTCCGTTTTCTCGAACTGTTCGGTTCTGCTTACTTTCTTTCCCAGTTTTGGGACTTCGTCTTCATTCTTCCTCTTTGGGTTCTCTCTCTGTGGGATGGTCGGATTCCGGAGCTTGTGTTCCGCCAGAAAACAGATCCGAGCCTCCTTCTGATTTCCCCAAACGGTCTTGATCCCGTTTGGTGTCAGGAACTTCAGGCAGAGATGGTAAGTTGATGGGATAGCTCGCATTGAGTTGATCCAAGGAGTTCCCATTATCACGTTATAAATCGCGGGATGGTTTGTCACCGTGAAGTTAACGATTTTCGGGACTCCACCGGCACGAACCGGGAGCTGGATTGTTCCATCCGTCATTGTGACTTCGCCAGAGAATCCGGTGAGTGACCTCGGATTGGGCTTTATCATTGATGGATCCACCTTCATCCTTTGAAGTGTCTCCCGAAAAATGACGTCCACCGAACTTCCGGTGTCGATCAAGACCCGAGAGACGTCATGGTCGTTGATGTCTAGTTCTACCACCAATGGGTCGTCGGGAGGTTGGTCAAGGCCTTCAGCGTCTTTTTCGTGGAAGGCGATCCGTTCGTCGTTTTCGGTGATCGGCTCCCGCAGGTTCGACTCCTTGTCTCCTCTTCTCAGGAACGCCTTTATCGAGGCCACTGTGTCTCGGCAATACTGAGATCCTCCGATGATCATGTGGATTCTCCTGCGATTGGCGGCGGAGTCGTCTCCGTTTGGTCTCCTTCCCCGTTTGGGGGTATCTTCCTCGGGCCTTTCGGGACGTTCCCGGTTAGGTCGTCCATCCGGGGCGCCAACGCCTTCTTCGGTAGCTCCGAGACTCTCGAGGGTTACCCCGTTTCTGAGCTCCCCGGCTAATAGCTTTGCCGCGAGCCTTCTTCCGACAGTCCTGCAGTTTTCGGTTGAGTGGCCCTTTGTCTTGTGGAAGGTACAAAAGGCGTTCTCGTCGAATCCTGGTCGGGTCCAAGTATTCCACGGTCCTTTCTTTCGCTCATCATATGGTCTCTCCGTGTTTATTTGGTAGCTATGCGCTCCGCCTGGGTTGGGTTCCTCATCTCGGCTGGTTCGCTTACTTCTTCTCTCGTTTGGAAAGTTAGAAGGTTGCACCGTGCCTTTGGCGACCAATTTCGATGATTGGTGCTTTCCGGCTGGGACCCTCATTTCTTCCTCGTAGATGATGAAGTTAAAAGCACGGTGGAGAGCATCTTGAATGGTTACCGGTGGGTTCACGGTAATCTCCTTTCGGAAGTTTGAAGTCTTCAGCAAGGACTACTTCAAGGCGTTGATCGCGGCACTGTTGCTTAGGCCGTCAATCTTCGAGACAATCATCTTAAACCTTTCGATGAAATCTCGAAGACTTTCTTCGGGCTCCTGCGACAGCGAGTAGAGGTCCGCGTCGGATGTTGACTGTCTTATGAACAGTGAGTAATGCCTCAGAAAAGCTGCCGACAATCGGTCGAAACCGTCGATCGAGTCTCTTTCCAGCCTCGAGAACCACGACAGGGCTGATCCTTTCAGATGTTCCACGAAGAGGAGGCAGAATCCGGCGTCTCTTTCTTCGGGTTTGAATCTAGCCCGTCCCATAGCGATGTGGAAGGCTGTCATGTGGGCCTTTGGATCGGTCGTCCCGTCGTAAAAAGGGATTTGGATTTTTCCCGGGTCAGAAAGTCTAACGCTCGTGATCCTTGAAGTGAACGGGATCTTTTGCGTTTCCTCTAAGACGCGGTCGATTTCCGGGGCCGCACTTGTCGCTTTATGGACTTGCGACCTTACCTCCTTCATCTGACTTGCGGTGAGTTCCAAACGGGCACGGAGCTCGTCCAACTCGCCCCTTCGGCTAGCGGATCAGCTAGCTTGGGCCTCTTGTTTCGCCTTTTCCTGCTCTTCGATCCATCAGAGCTCTTCCTCATCCGCGTTTAGATCTCCAGCTTCGTCGTCGGTTTCGCTCGCGGTGTCTCTCGGGTTTCCGCCGTTAGTCACCGTGGAAGTCGGCCGTTCAGTGGTTCGTCTAGTGGCGCTTTTCCGGTTCAGCGGGGGTGGTGCTGACGGTTCTCTCCTTGTTCCGATTGGGGTCTGCTCATCGGGATTCTGATGGCCCGGGGGATCCGCTCGCGGGCTGAAGATAAGGTGTGATAGGATCATGGATGGCGCATGGGGCTCAAGTGATCCGGAGGACAGTGGAGACGAGGAGCAGCTCGAACCGGAGCTTGGATCGAGGACTCGCCAACCCGGAGTGGAGGTTACCCGCGGACAACCGTCCGGTACGTCCGATCGTTCGGCCGTGTACCGATTCGACCCGACACGTCCGGATGACCAGCTACGCCTAACTCCACGACCTGACGTCCGAAACACTCGACCCAGACGCGACATTCCCCGACCTGATTATGGGGAGGAACTTGGAGCTGATCAGGAACACGACCCGGAGTACGACCGTACCATCGTCCCGACTGGCCATGTACGTCCGTATGACGACCTGATGGATTTTTCCATCGACCAGGACTTCTCCGACCGCACATGGGGACTTATTGAGCTGATCGAACGTGACTTCTGCACCCGCGTCCCGAACGACCAGCCCACAGACCATCTCCCGTTCGTGAACTTGACCCGCGTGCGCCCCATGGACCAGTCCGAGTAGGCGAATGGTCACCCTTGACCATGCGTGATCCGAGGAGTCATCTTTGACTCATTTGTTATTTCCTAAGTCTTTTGACATTTCCAATGTCTTGTTTTTACCACATTCTTTCTAGTTTTCCGCAACTTTATTTCTTTATATTGTAAACCCATTCCAACATTTGAGGGTAATCGATTTTTCTTTGATCTTCCTTTTGTGAAGTTTTCTTGAGTTCAGTCTGAACTTATTTGGTGTAGTTCTAGTGCGTCATATCTAGATACACTCAAGAGTGGGAACATCTAAGGCCTTCCGCATCCTTAGTGCGACCCTACAATCCATCAACTCGTCCGGAAGGAAGCTAGTAGCTATCCGGGTGGAGTCCTATCCCGATTCGTGCTGGAAGCCCATTCCTGGCTAGGTTCGTATCACGTGGTATCAGAGCCACTTTCAGCCGGTATCATCTATCTTACAACTGTTCATCTTCTCATCTCATCATCTTCTTCTTCTTCTCTAGATTTCTTTTGTCAATTGGTTTCCGGGCTACTCTAGTGTGTTCCGGGTCCTAGTTGTCCTCGTTTCTATTTAAAAAAAAAAAAGAGAAAACGTCAAGAGCAAAGAAAGAAGAGAAATCCTTTCTTGAGGGCAACTAGTTGAACTCAAGGAACTGAACTGAGGAGAAACCAAGTTCTGAGTAGTTAAAGCGGCGTGCCAATCTCTTTCTCTCTTCTCTATTCTTTCGGATTTGTTATTGGGGTATCTTTTGGGTTTGACGGATTTAGTTCCTTCTGAACTTTGCGGAAAACTTGAGAGATTACCATAAAATCTGAGAGTTGAGTGGGTGAGGAACTAAACACCACGAGAGTGAGAGTTGTTTTAATCTGATCTCGTTTGCTAAGTGTTTTCAGGAACAATGGAGTTTGAAGATGAAGAACGAGCTGAAAACTCGTACGCTGGACTGTCCAACTTTCAAATCAGGGCACTAACGGAACATATGTCTCGTATGATGACTGCAGGTCTCGAACAGATACACACGCGACTGGATACCTTGCAAGGAGAACAATCTCACCAATCCAACCGTGGACCAAGGAGAAACCCGCCAAGAAGGCCAATTAGATCCGAGGAGGAGTATGAAGATGATCACTTTGAGGAAAACCGATCACCTCCTAGGAACCGACGAGGTAACCGGAACCGAGATACAGGAGCGGACAACCCATTTGCAACCAGACAAGGCCGTACCGAGGGTGGTGGTCTAGGTAATCTGAAACTCAAAATTCCAACATTCCATGGTAAGAATGATCCTGATGCATACTTGGAATGGGAAAGAAAAGTTGAGTTGATTTTCGATTGTCAAAATTTCTCTGAGTCTAAGAAGGTTAGGTTAGCCGCAGCTGAATTCTCTGGTTATGCTATTAACTGGTATGATCAAGTGATGACCCTCAGGAGGAGAACAGGTGGACAACCAATCGCAACATGGGACGAACTCACTTCTTTGATGAGGAAGCGATTTGTTCCAACTCACTACAGCCGTGATCTACACCAAAAGCTCAGGCGTCTGAACCAAGGCACTCGGTCAGTTGAGGACTATTTCCAGGAGATGGAAATCTTGATGATCAAAGTTGACCTTGACGAAACCTTGGAAGCCACCATGGCAAGGTTCATTGGCGGATTGAACCGAGACATTCAAGATCGTATGGAACTTCAGGAATACAACAGCATTGAAGAGATGCTTCACAAGGCCATCTTGATTGAGCAGCAGTCTAAGAGAAAAGGGTACTCCAAGCCCTCGTTCACGCCACAGGCCAAACCGTCTCTTCTAGACAAAGGTAAGTCTCCAGTCCAATCTTCTTCCGATTTGAAAACTAACACATCTTCTTCTCGTTTTGACAAACCCAAAGTCGTGGACATCACGAGCAGAACCAGGGATATCAGGTGTTTTAAGTGTCACGGAATGGGACACTTTGCCAACAAATGTCCGAACCAACGCGTCATGGTCATCCGCGAGAATGGGGAGATTGAGTCCGAGGATGAAGTTGAGGACACGGGGCCAATTTTCGATGAGGCACTTGAGGAAGAGGAGGACATTGAATACGCAGCCCAAGGCCATCTTTTGGTCACTAGACGTTCTCTGAGTGTGCAGCCAAAGCCTAACGAAAAGGAGCAACGGGAAAACCTGTTCCATTCTCGATGTCTTATCAAGGACAAAGTTTGCAGCCTTATCATCGACGGAGGAAGCTGCACGAACGTGGCCAGTGAGGAACTTGTGCGGAAGCTGGGACTAGAAGTTAAGCCCCATCCGCGCCCATTCAAGCTTGAGTGGCTTAATGAATCCGGGGAACAACATGTTAGCGAACAAGTCGTGGTTCCACTTTCTATTGGACGATACGAGGATGAGGTCTTGTGCGACATTCTGCCTATGGACGCGAGTCATGTTCTGCTTGGACGACCTTGGCAGTTTGACAAGAGAGCCGTGCATGATGGCTTCACAAATAGGCACTCTTTTGAGCATAAGGGGAAAAAGATTACACACGCCCCTTTGTCGCCTAAGGAAGTTCATCAAGACCAGGTCCCGCTGAAGAAGAACCACGAGAATGACCGAGCCAAAGAGGAGACAAAACCGGGGAAGAACTTCTACCTCAGTACAGGTCAGGTTCGGAAGTCCTTGTTTTCTAATCAATCTCCGATTTTGCTCATTTTCAAGGAAACACTGATGTTGTCTTCTGACATTGCACCGGATGTTCCGAGTGATCTTAAGCACCTTTTGCAGGAATTTGACGATGTATTCCATGAAGAGAACCCATCGGGACTTCCACCCATCCGCGGGATAGAACACCAAATCGACTTCGTTCCCAGAGCATCTTTACCGAACCGTCCGGCTTACCGAACCAATCCCGTGGAAACAAAGGAGCTACAGCGACAGGTAGAGGAGCTCATGGAGAAAGGCTACATCCGTGAGAGCATGAGCCCTTGTGACGTGCCTGTCCTGTTGGTACCCAAGAAGGATGGCAGCTGGAGAATGTGCGTGGACTGCCGAGCCATCAACAACATCACGGTAAAGTATCGCCATCCGATTCCTAGGCTTGACGACATGCTTGATGAGTTATATGGGTCTTGATTCTTCTCTAAGATAGACCTTAAGAGCGGTTACCATCAGATTAGGATGAAGGAAGGCGACGAGTGGAAAACAGCCTTTAAGACCAAGCGTGGTTTGTACGAATGGCTTGTCATGCCTTTCAGATTAACCAACGCTCCTAGCACCTTTATGCGGCTTATGAACCATGTGCTTAGGTCCTTCATAGGAGTCTTCGTTGTAGTCTACTTCGATGATATCCTGATCTATAGCAAGAGTTTGGTTGAACATGCCCATCACTTGCGTTTGTTCTTAGGCGTCCTTAGAAAAGAAAAGCTTTACGCCAACTTGAAGAAATGCACCTTTGGAACGGATAACCTTGTCTTTTTAGGTTTTGTTGTTAGTGCAGATGGCATCAAAGTGGACGAGGAAAAGGTGAGAGCCATCCGCGAATGGCCAAGTCCCAAAACTGTTGGCGAGGTCCGGAGCTTTCATGGGCTTGCCAGATTCTATAGGAGATTTGTGAGGGACTTCAGCACCATTGCTGCTCCCTTGACCGAGGTGATCAAAAAGGACGTGGGATTCACGTGGGAGGAAGCTCAAGAAACCGCTTTTCAGACCTTAAAAGAGAAGCTCACCAATGCCCCTCTTTTAGTTTTGCCTGATTTTCTTAAGACTTTTGAAATCGAGTGTGATGCTTCTGGTGTAGGGATTGGAGCTGTTCTGATGCAGGAGAAGAAGCCCATCGCTTTCTTTAGCGAGAAGCTTGGAGGAGCCACTCTGAATTACCCCACATACGACAAGGAGCTGTACGCCTTGGTCCGTGCCCTCCAAACGTGGCAACACTATCTTTGGCCCAAGTAGTTTGTTATTCACACCGACCATGAGTCGCTCAAGCATCTTAAGGGCCAGCAGAAGCTCAACAAAAATCATGCTCGTTGGGTAGAGTTTATTGAGACATTTCCGTATGTCATCAAATACAAGCAAGGTAAGGACAATGTTGTGGCCAAAGCCGGCCCTTGGGCCAAGCGGAGGAAGCCCAAGCTTGCGGCCGCCAACTTAATAAACTAATTTCGGCCACAAATTATTAAATATTTCCTTTGGTCTAGTGGCAGACTTTCCTATATAAAGACTTGACCCTTTAAACCCAGGTTCGATCCTTCATGTTTTCATTTCAGTTTCTTTTTTTCTGTTTACTTTTTAATCATAGAATGATCACCTTTTTTTTTTTGGCTTGTGGCCACCAAAATCTCAGGACCAGCTCTGGTTGTGGCCGATGCTTTGTCCCGAAGGTATGTTCTCTTGTCAACCCTTGAAACCAAGTTACTTGGGTTTGAGTTTATGAAAGAGCTGTATGCTGATGATTCCGATTTCAAAGAGCCATTTTCACATTGCGCGAGAGCCGCATTCGGTAAGTACTATAGGGTCAACGGATTCTTGTTTCATGATAACCGTTTGTGTGTTCCCCATTGTTCCCTCAGAGAGATGTTCGTTAGGGAGGCGCATGGAGGTGGGCTCATGGGACACTTTGCAGTTCGGAAGACTCTCAAGACGTTGCAGGACCACTTCTTTTGGCCGGGCATGCTTAAGGACGTTGAGAGGATCTGCACTCGCTGTGCTACTTGCAAACAGGCTAAGTCTAAAGCCCAGCCCCAAGGTTTGTACACTCCTTTGCCCGTACCTTCTCATCCTTGGACCGACATTTCGATGGATTTTGTTTTAGGACTGTCTAGGTCTAGGTCCGGGAAGGATTCGATTTTTGTTGTGGTCGATAGTTTTTCAAAGATGGCACATTTTATCCCTTGCCAAAAATCTGATGATGCCGTGCATGTTGCTGATCTATTCTTTAGAGAAATCGTTAGGATGCATGGCATGCCTAGGACGATTGTGTCAGATAGGGATACTAAGTTCCTTAGCTTCTTTTGGAAAACCCTTTGGTCAAAATTAGGAACTAAGCTGTTGTTCTCTACAACTTGCCATCCACAGACTGATGGGCAAACCGAGGTTGTTAATAGGACTTTGTCGTCCTTGCTTAGGACTCTCGTGAAAAAGAATCTTAGGACTTGGGAGGAAAGCTTAGCTCATGTGGAATTTGCTTACAATCATGCTATGCATTCTGCGACTAAGCATTCTCCATTTGAAGTTGTTTACGGATTTAATCCCCTATCTCCACTTGATCTTTTGCCTTTGCCCATGAGTGATAAGGTTCATGTAGATGGAAAGAAAAAGTCGGAGATGATCAAGCAGATTCATGAGAAAGTCAAAGCCAACATCGAGGCTAGGACTAAGCAGTACGAGAAGACCGCGAACAAGAAAAGGCGCCAAGTGATCTTTAACCCGGGAGACTTGGTTTGGATCCATTTGCGAAAGGAGAGATTTCCCGAGGAAAGAAAGTCCAAGCTCATGCCCCGGATTGATGGTCCTTTTGAAGTTGTTCAGCGAATCAGCGACAATGCCTACAAACTTGATCTGAAAGGTAAATATGATATCTCTTCCAGTTTTAATGTTGCTGATTTGAGTCGTTATGTGGCAGATGTATCCGATTCATGGACGAATCCTTTTCAACAAGGGGGAATGATAGGATCATCGATGGCGCATGGGGCTCAAGTGATCCGGAGGACAGTGGAGACGAGGAGCAGCTCAAACCAGAGCTTGGATCGAGGACTCGCCAACCCGGAGTGGAGGTTACCCGCGGACAACCGTCCGGTACGTCCGATCGTTCGGCCGTGTACCGATTCGACCCGACACGTCCGGATGACCAACTACGCCTAACTCCACGACCTGACGTCTGAAACACTCGACCCAGATGCGACATTCCCCGACCTGATTATGGGGAGGAACCGAACGAACGAGCCAGAATTGCCTTAGGACGTTCTGAACTTGGAGCCGATCAGGAACACGACCCGGAGTACGACCGTACCATCGTCCCGACTGGCCATGTACGTCCGTATGACGACCTGATGGATTTTTCCATCGACCAGGACTTCTCCGACCGCACATGGGGACTTATTGAGCTGATCGAACGTGACTTCTGCACCCGCGTCCCGAACGACCAGCCCGCGGACCATCTCCCGTTCGTGAACTTGACCCGCGTGCGCCCCATGGACCAGTCCGAGTAGGCGAATGGTCACCCTTGACCATGCGTGATCCGAGGAGTCATCTTTGACTCATTTGTTATTTCCTAAGTCTTTTGACATTTCCAATGTCTTGTTTTTACCACATTCTTTCTAGTTTTCCGCAACTTTATTTCTTTATATTGTAAACCCATTCCAACATTTGAGGGTAATCGATTTTTCTTTGATCTTCCTTTCGTGAAGTTTTCTTGAGTTCAGTCTGAACTTATTTCTGTTGCTTGAAGGGTTTTACTTCAGTAACAAATCCTCTTCGGTGTAGTTCTAGTGCGTCATATCTAGATACACTCAAGAGTGGGAACATCTAAGGCCTTCCGCATCCTTAGTGCGACCCTACGATCCATCAACTCGTCCGGAAGGAAGCTAGTAGCTATCCGGGTTGAGTCCTATCCCGATCCGTGCTGGAAGCCTATTCCTGGCTAGGTTTGTATCAAGGTGTCTCGCTTCGAAGGCCCGGGGGCCACGCGTCAGCTCCTGGGAAGCTGCTCTTTCCTGTGCGGCCGTTCTTTCTTGTCTGTTTTGCCGTTCTGCGATTTCGGCTACCATGTTCCTCAGCTCGTTGATTGCCGCGTTCTCTGGGGTGGTGTTGGCTGTTTCCGTGATGATCGGGTCCTCGATCGGCATTCCGAATCGGGTGAGCTCACTGGCGGAGGTCCCGGTTATCCCGATCGCTCCTTCGGCGGATGTCTCGGCGGCAGTTGCTCCGGTCCCGACCGCCGATGCACCGATGGCTGGAATTCCCGTTCCGGTCGTTCCCGTGGCGGCTGCGGCCGGTTGGTTGGTGATATCGTCGCTTCTTCTGGTCATCGTTTTCGTTTCGTATCCTTTTCGTTCTTAGGGTTAAGAATATTTCTCCTCCCCACAGACGGCGCCAAACTGTGAGAGCCGAAACTCACGATGTCAAAACTTATATTTAGTGGGGGCTCGAAAATTCTATTTGTAAAGAACTAAAGGACCGAAAATGCAAAAAAGAGATTTTTATTGATACTTTCCGAAAGTACAAGGGAAATTAGCAAAAGCTGAATAGTCTTAAATTGCTAAAGCTCCTAATACTCGGATCTGGGATGGATTTACCCTTACATGAGCGTACATATATATACTGACAATCCTAGGAGGCTAAGACTTCAGATTTCCGATGTGGGACCTTGTCTTTCCTTCCCAGCCTCCGACCTAAGCTTTTTGGGCCCGATTTCTTGCCCGAGAGTCTTCCGTGATCCATCTGCGCATTCTGAACCAAATCCGGCCCGCCGGTGAATAGTGACCCGATGAATAGTAATCCGATGAATAGTAATCCGAATCTCAGTTTAAGCTTAATTCGACTTTTCGGTTAACTTTTTCTCGGGATGAATAGTGTTTTTAACGGTTTTTCCCGCGTGAACAGCGTTCCGAGCGTTTTACGACTTCTGAGATTTGAACCGCCCGTTTTTTGTTCGAACTTCCAGCCGCCGGTTTCGGTATTGATGGCCAGCCGCCGGTTCCTTTGGCTCGTGTGCTCGGCGACTGGTCCATGGACGGCTGAACGTTCGTCACGGTCTTTCGGGGAATGTTTATGGACGGTTTTGGAGTCAGAACATGCAAATGGATGATCTTCGTGTCGGTCCGGGCATGAGCTATTTTCGACGGTCGATCGACTGGACGATGTTCGGATAACGAGTCTTGACTTGAGAAATGATCGTGAGCATATGATGAAGCCGGCCATGGACGATGAAGACCCGGCGGCTGGCACTTATCCCAGCCGCCGGCCACAGACGATAAAGACCCGGCGGCTGGCACTTATCCCAGCCGCCGGCCACGGACGATGAAGACCCGGCGTGATGCGATCATGGATCAGGACCTCGATGCCAGCCCGGAAGATGGAACGGGCATCGACAGCCGGACGAGGACAAACGTACCGCGAAGGGAGGTTGCTCGCGAGGACCAGCCGGACGACCGCAGGACGAGGCCAAACGAACGTACCGTCTACCGTATCGACCCGCGTGCACCCGAGAACGACCTAAGGCCTGAATCTCAACTTCCGATGACAATTTCTCGAACGGGCCGTGAAGGACTTCGACCAAGATCCCATTCTGAGCATTTGAGTCGGGACACATTGGGCTTACTTCGTGCGGATTCAGAAAACGAACGTGAGGTTCCATTTCTCGACCGGATGGTGACTTTTCCGGACGGGCCGTTCAGCCGGGCACTTGCCCATCAGTTCCAAACGGACTTAGGCCAATTTCTCCTCGACCATGCCCGTGTGCTGATACTTCCGGACGAGCCCGACCTTGTGACCATCGTCCAGGCGACCGAACCCGCGCATGGCCGGACCGAGTAGCCAAAGGGTTGCGTGGACTTGAAGGTCACTTTGACCACATTTATGTCTTAAACTTTTCTAAAATTTATGCACTTGTTTTCTGTGCCACAATCAAGTCTCTTTGACTTGATTTCCTTTATATTCTTCCTTCTCCACATTTTGTAAACACCTTTTGATCATTTTGTAATAGAAATTCTATTTGAGAACTTGTTCTCTCTTTTGTTCTTCGTGAGCAAACTTGTTGTTTGGTGCGTCACATCCATTCAACGCCCCTGAGTCCAGCGTCTTGGTGCGTCACATCCAAGGTTGGCTAAGGGTTGGGTATACTGAAGGCCTTCCGCATCCTTCAACGCTCCCATCGATCCACCAGTTCCGGATTTGCTAGTAGCTTATCCCGGTCCATATCCAAATCGTCAATACCATTCATTCAAGTGCTAAAATCGTGGGCAAGTTTGTATCAGGTGGTATCAGAGCACACTTGAAGGGGTATTTCATCTTCTCATCTTTTCATCTTCTAAAATTCTGAAACACTTCTCTTATCTCCATCCGGGCCACTTCTTACCTTTGTTTGAAAACGATTTAAAAAAAAAAAAAAAAAAAAAAAAAAAAAAAAAAAAAAAGTTTAAATCGTTCAACTGAGGAGAAACCAGTTGGGGGTGACTGAGGAGAAATCCAGTTGGCTGAAGAGAAAGCCGGCCTGGAAGTGGTTAAGGCGGATTTCTAATAAAAGAAAAGAAATCTTAAATCTCTCTATCTTCTTCTTGGGGTGTTGGGTTTTGTGGAGCACTAAATTTGATCGGATTGCTTGCTTAGAACCATTGAGTGAAACACTTGAGAGACACCAAAACTGTGAGGAAGAGAGTTGGTTATTTGATTGTTTGTTAAGTGCATTTCAGGAAAACATGGAAGGACAAGAGGCAAGCGTGGGAACTGGAATGTCTAGTTTTCAGATGAACGCACTAACAAGTGAACTTAAGCGTATGATGAATGCAGGTATAGAGGACATTCATGTGAGACTTGACCGGATCCAGGAAGATCAACAACATCCGGAAACAGAAGGAGAAACCACAACCGGACACGATCCAGAGATGATGGAGGATCTTCTTCCGATCAAAGTCAGAGGAGGTCACAAAGGCGCCAGTCAAACCGGGACAGGGGCAGAGATAACCCTTTCGCTGGAGAGTCTAGACGGTCAGAAAACCATCTTGGAGGCTTGAAACTTAAGATTCCCCCATTCCATGGGAAAAATGATCCGGATGCCTACCTTGAATGGGAACGAAAAGTTGAGCTTGTCTTTGACTGCCAACAATTATCAGATCGTAAAAAGAAGGCTTGCTGCCACTGAGTTTAATGGTTATGCACTAAACTGGTGGGATCAAATTGTGTCAAACAGGAGGAGACGAGGAGAAGAACCCTTGGAGGATTGGGAAGAACTTCTCACTCTTATGAGAAAGCGGTTTATACCAGCCCATTACTTGAGAGATCTTCATCAGAAACTAAGGAGACTGACTCAGGGCACCAAAAGCGTGGAAGACTACTACCAAGAAATGGAAATCCTGATGCTTAGAGGAGAAGTTGACGAGGATCCCGAAGCTACTATGGCACGGTTCCTTACTGGACTCAACCGTGAGATCCAAGACCGCATGGAGCTTCAAGATTATGATGATCTTGCTGAGATGTTGCACAAAGCCATTCTGGTAGAGCAACAAGTCAAGAGGAAAGGCTTCACAAGGCCTACTTACCAGTCTTCTTCAAAACCGAGTCCACAAGACAAAGGTAAGTCTCATTTCCGAACAAATACAGATGTTAAAACTAATCCGGTTGTTGCTGTGGACAAAACAAAGCAGGAAGCGACTCCTAACCGAGCTAGGGAGATCAAATGCTTCAAGTGTCACGGACTTGGCCATTATGCCAACAAGTGCCCAAACAGTCGCGTGATGATCATGCGAGAAAGTGGAGAGATTGAGTCCGCATCTGATTGGGAAGACTCAGGACCCATCTTTGATGAGGAACCGGATACAGAAGAGGACCTGGACCTACCAGTCAAAGGACAACTCCTTGTGACAAGGCGAGCCTTGAACGTCCAAGCAAAGGTTGATGAACGGGTCCAACGAGAAAATCTCTTCCACACCCGTTGCCATATCAAAGACAAGGTATGCAGTTTAATCATTGATGGTGGGAGCTGTACTAACGTGGCTAGTGAGTCTCTTGTCAGGAAATTAGGTTTGGAAACCAAGAAGCACCCACGGCCTTACAAGCTTGAATGGCTGAACGACGATGGAGAAATGCAAGTCAAGGACCAAGTGGAAGTTTCTCTTACCATTGGACGATATGAGGACAACATTCTGTGATGTCCTGCCCATGGACGCGAGCCACATACTCCTTGGACGGCCGTGGCAATATGACAAGCGTGTGATGCATGATGGATTCACTAACCGTCATTCTTTTGAGCATCAAGGGAAAAAGATCGTCCTTGCGCCTTTGACTCCACATGAAGTGTACCAAGATCAACTCCAACTCAAAGAGAGCCGCAAACAAGACCAAGCCAAAACCGATTCTAAGGGTAAAAAGTCCAATTTTCTTGTTAAGGCTAGTCAAGTTCGAAAAACTCTTTGTTCCAACCAGTCCATGATCCTTCTTTTGTTTAAAGAATCACTAATGTCTCAATCTGACCAAACACCGGAGCTTCCGAGTGAACTTAAACAGCTCTTGCAGGATTTTCAGGATGTGTTTCCCGAAGAGAACCCGGGTGGACTGCCTCCCATACGCGGCATTGAACACCAAATCGATTTTGTGCCGGGAGCGTCCTTGCCAAACCGGCCAGCTTACCGAACCAATCCCGTGGAAACCAAGGAGTTACAAAAACAGATTGGGGAGCTCATGGACAAA
Organism: Isatis tinctoria; assembly: GCA_010577795.1. Lineage (NCBI taxonomy): Eukaryota > Viridiplantae > Streptophyta > Magnoliopsida > Brassicales > Brassicaceae > Isatis > Isatis tinctoria. The sequence goes on along the minus strand of CM021248.1, from coordinate 10,298,591 downwards.
GGATACATCCGCGAAAGCATGAGTCCTTGTGCTGTACCAGTCCTTTTGGTTCCAAAGAAAGATGGGAGTTGGCGGATGTGCGTTGATTGCCGAGCAATTAACCACATAACAGTTAAGTACCGACACCCTATCCCTCGCCTTGATGATATGCTGATGAACTCCACGGTTCTTGTGTCTTTTCTAAAATTGATTTGAAAAGTGGATATCATCAGATTCGAATGAAAGAAGGTGATGATGGAAAACAGCCTTTAAAACGAAACTAGGATTGTATGAATGGTTAGTCATGCCATTTGGCTTACTAACGCGCCTAGTACCTTCATGAGGCTGATGAATCATGTTCTTAGACCATTCATAGGCGTTTTTGTGGTGGTATATTTCGATGATATCTTGATTTATAGCAAGAGTTTTCAGGAACATCTTTCTCATTTGAAATCGGTTCTTGAAGTGCTTAGGACAGAACAACTCTTTGCTAATTTCAAGAAATGTACCTTTGCAACAGATAATCTCGTGTTTCTTGGGTTTGTTGTAGGAGCTGAAGGCGTCCGAGTGGATGAGGAAAAGGTCAAGGCCATCCGTGAGTGGCCCACTCCCAAGACCGTTGGAGAAGTTCGTAGCTTCCATGGACTAGCCGGTTTCTACCGTAGGTTCGTAAAAGACTTCAGCACATTGGCTGCCCCACTCACTGAGATTATCAAGAAAAGCGTTGGGTTCAAATGGGAACAAGCTCAAGAAGATTCATTCCAAGAACTCAAAGCTAAGTTAACCAACGCTCCTTTACTTATTTTGCCAAATTTCTCTAAGACTTTTGAGATCGAATGCGATGCTTCAGGAGTTGGCATTGGTGCTGTTTTGATGCAGGAAGGGAGACCAATTGCGTTCTTTAGTGAAAAGTTGGGAGGAGCTACCTTGAACTACCCACTTACGACAAGGAACTATACGCATTGGTGAGGGCTTTGCAAACTTGGCAGCACTATCTTTGGCCAAAGGAGTTCGTGGTGCACACAGACCATGAGACTCTCAAACATCTGAAGGGACAGCAAAAGCTCAACAAACGACATGCCAGATGGGTAGAGTTTATCGAAACCTTTCCTTACGTCATTAAGTATAAGAAAGGAAAAAAATGTCGTAGCTGATGCTTTGTCTAGGAGGTATGCTTTGATCACGGTTATGGATGCTAAGGTGCTAGGGTTTGAGCAGATTAAGGAATTGTATGAAGCAGACCTAGACTTTAAGGAACCGTATCTAGCTAGCTCTAGGATCGCTTTTGGGAAATACTTTAGAAATGATGATTTCTTGTTCTTTGCCAATCGTTTGTGTATTCCTAACTGTTCTTTGAGAAACTTGTTGGTTAGAGAAGCACACGGTGGTGGCCTTATGGGTCATTTTGGCATAGAGAAGACGCTCAAAACCTTGCAGGATCATTTCTATTGGCCGGGATTGAAGAAGGACGTGATCAAGGTTTGCACTCGTTGTGAAACTTGCAAACGTGCCAAGGCCAAAGCTCAAACGACAGGTAAGTACCTTGCTTTGCCCATTCCTGACCAGCCTTGGACTGATGTGTCGATGGACTTTGTGTTAGGACTGCCTAGGACTAGGACCGGCAAGGATTCTATCTTTGTGGTCGTTGATAGGTTTTCAAAAATGTCGCATTTTATACCTTGTCACACCACTGATGATGCCGTGCATATTGCTGAGTTATTCTTTAGGGAAATAGTTCGTTTGCATGGAATGCCTAAGTCCATTGTTTCAGATAGGGACACTAAGTTCTTGAGTCATTTTTGGAAAACACTTTGGGCTAAGCTAGGAACCAAGCTTTTGTTTTCCTACTTGTCATCCGCAAACTGATGGACAGACTGAAGTAGTGAATAGAACTTTGTCTACTTTGCTTAGGGCTGTTGTGAAAAAGAACCTGAGAACTTGGGAAGATTGTTTGCCTCATGTTGAATTTGCTTACAATAGTGTTATGCATTCGGCCACTAAGTTCTCCCCCTTTGAAATCGTGTATGGATTTAATCCTTTGTCTCCCATGGATTTGATTTCTTTACCTTTGAGTGAAAGGGCCAGTTTGGATGGGAAAAAGAAAGCTGAACAGGTTAAGAAAATCCATGAAAGGGCCAAGGAGAACATTGAAAAACGGACCAAGCAGTACGCGGACAAGGCTAATAAGCACCGGCGTGAGCAGACCTTTGAGGAAGGTGACCTTGTGTGGATCTATTTGAGGAAAGACCGGTTTCCAGCAGAAAGGAAATCCAAGCTCATGCCTCGGGTTGATGGACCCTTTGCCGTGACCAAAAGATCAATGACAATGCGTATCAAATTGATCTTCAAGGTAAGTATAATGTCAGTTCCAGTTTTAATATATCTGACTTAATTCCTTTTGTGGCAGAAGAAACGGATTTGAGGTCAAATCCTTTTCAACGGGGAGAGGATGATGCGATCATGGATCAGGACCTCGATGCCAGCCCGGAAGATGGAACGGGCATCGACAGCCGGACGAGGACAAACGTACCGCGAAGGGAGGTTGCTCGCGAGGACCAGCCGGACGACCGCAGGACGAGGCCAAACGAACGTACCGTCTACCGTATCGACCCGCGTGCACCCGAGAACGACCTAAGGCCTGAATCTCAACTTCCGGTGACAATTTCTCGAACGGGCCGTGAAGGACTTCGACCAAGATCCCATTCTGAGCATTTGGTCGGGACACATTGGGCTTACTTCGTGCGGATTCAGAAAACGAACGTGAGGTTCCATTTCTCGACCGGATGGTGACTTTTCCGACGGGCCGTTCAGCCGGGCACTTGCCCATCAGTTCCAAACGGACTTAGGCCAATTTCTCCTCGACCATGCCGTGTGCTGATACTTCCGGACGAGCCCGACCTTGTGACCATCGTCCAGGCGACCGAACCCGCGCATGGCCGGACCGAGTAGCCAAAGGGTTGCGTGGACTTGAAGGGTCACTTTGACCACATTTATGTCTTAAACTTTTCTAAAATTTATGCACTTGTTTTCTGTGCCACAATCAAGTCTCTTTGACTTGATTTCCTTTATATTCTTCCTTCTCCACATTTTGTAAACACCTTTTGATCATTTTGTAATAGAAATTTCTATTTGAGAACTTGTTCTCTCTTTTGTTCTTCGTGAGCAAACTTGTTGTTTGGTGCGTCACATCCATTCAACGCCCCTGAGTCCAGCGTCTTGGTGCGTCACATCCAAGGTTGGCTAAGGGTTGGGTATACTGAAGGCCTTCCGCATCCTTCAACGCTCCCATCGATCCACCAGTTCCGGATTTGCTAGTAGCTTATCCCGGTCCATATCCAAATCGTCAATACCATTCATTCAAGTGCTAAAATCGTGGGCAAGTTTGTATCACGGCGGCTGGCACTTATCCCAGCCGCCGGCCACGTACGATGAAGACCCGGCGTCTGGCACTTATCCCAGCCGCCGGCCACGGACGATGAAGACCCGGCGGCTGGCACTTATCCCAGCCGCCGGCCTTGGATGAAGAAGACCCGGCGGCTGGCACTTATCCCAGCCGCCGGTTCGTGTCTTGGACGGGTCGTGGGTAGTTTGCCTTAGCTCGTCCGTTCCATGTTCGGGATTTGATCTCGACCTTGACTTCTCATTCCGTCAATCTTCGAGGAGGGGATTTCGACCCCAACAATGAGGTCCTGTGCGAGGTTCTACCTATGGACGTGAGTCATGTTCTGCTGGGACGACCTTGGCAGTTTGACAAGAGAGCCGTGCATGATGAATCCTTTTCAACAAGGGGGGAATTATTGGACTATGGATGCCGCATGGAGCTCAAGTGACCCGGAGGACAGTGGAGACGAGGATCAGCTCAAACCAGAGCTTGGAGCGAAGACTCGCCAACCCGGAGTGGAGGTTGCCCGCGGACAACAGTCCGATACGACCAACCGTTCGGCCGTGTACAAGTTCGACCCGACACATCCGGATGACTAGCTACGCCTGATTCCTCGACCTGAAGTCCAAAACTCTCGTCCCAGACGTGACATTCCCCGACCTGATTATGGAGAGGAACCGAATGAACGAGCCATAATTGCCTTAGGACGTCCTGAACTCGGAGCCGATCATGACCATGACCTGGAAAACGTCTGTACCATCGTTCCGGCTGACCTTGTACGTCCATGTCACGACCTGATGGACTTTTCTATCACCTGTGACATCTCCGAACACACTAGGGGACTCATTGAGCTGATCGAACAGGATATCTTCATCCACGAACCGAACGACCAGCCGGCGGACCGTCCTCTGTTCGTGAACGTGATCCGCGTACGTCTTATGGGCAAGTCCAAGTAGGCGAATGGTCACCTTTGACCATGCATGAGCCGAGGAGTTACTTTGACTCATTTATCTTTTTCTAGTCTTCTTTTATATTTCCTATGCATTGTTTTCCCCACATTCTTCCTAGTTTTCAACATATCTAGTTTTCCGCACAACTCTAGTTTTCAGCAATTGTAAACTCTATAAATAAGGCTTGTTTGCCATAATAATATTCAGACTTTGAATCGATTTTCTTTGTTCTTCTTTGAGAGAAGTTTTCATAAGTTCAGATCGAACTTAAACTCTGTTGCTTGAAGGGTACTTCAGTAACAAATCCTCTTTGGTGTAGTTCTAGTGCGTCATATCTAGATACACTCAAGAGTGGGAATATCAGTGGCCTTCCGCAAACACTATGTGACCCTCCGATCCATCATTCGTTCGTGAAAGCGATCTACTCAACGGTCCGAATCTATCCTGATCCGTGCTGGAAGCTTACTCCTGGCTAAGTTTGTATCACTTAGGGACTATCGTACTCCCGGTCCACGCCAAATGGGTGACAAGAATCGTATAATTCTATGTCGCAGACCACCCGGCCATCTATAACATCATCATGGGAACGCCGTGGATCAACTCCATGCAAGACGTTCCATCGACGTAGCACCTTTGCTTGAAGTTCCCAACTCTTGAAGGAGTGGCAATAATCTGGGGGAGCCAAAAGGAATCCCGGATCTGCTTTCTAGCGGAACATAAACTTCGGAACATGAAGATGGAGTCTGGAGGACAAACCAAGCGAAGCAAGATAGAGGCGAAGGTCACTCCGGGAGATAAGGTTAAACAGCCGGACAGTAGCGAACAACCTAACCAGATGATACACGAGTTTTAAACCCTTATTTCCTACTGCAAGTGCACAGCATACGAAGTAGTATTTAGGGGTCGATCCCACGAAGACCAGTTTCACACTTTGATCTAATGAGCTAAATCAAAAGCTAAGACAATTCAATTTTGTTTTTGGTTTTGTAAATAGCAAGTAATAAAAGCAAAAATCGGTTTTAAAGATAATATTAAACAAGCGTTAGGTCAAGGAATATCGCAGGAGATTCAGAGCGAAGGATCAAACAACTATTCAGGCAATGATTAAGCATAAGTCTAGAACTCATACACTAAGATAATATCGATCCACTCTCGTGGTATCAATATCTTTGTCTATCAACCTAGACTTCCTAACTCTCGTTGGTACTAGAAATCGTAGACAAGCTTTAAGGATATGTTTGATTTGTTCACAATTCTCCAATACATCTACTCTCGCAGGTAATGAATAAATTGCTCACCAATGTTCTTTCTAGTAATCTAGCAACTCTCGCTGTCTAAGTTAAACCTAATATCATAAAATCAAGTGATCAATTCGATTTAAGCATTAAGAACAACAAAGGTGAAGACATCGATTTGAATAACCTATTTGTGTTTAACCCTAAAGCTCATGAATTCCTTTTACAAACCTTAACCTAACTAAGAGATCTACTCAGATATAATTAAAGAAGAAGAAAACATAGAGATTATTGAGTTCATCATAAAAGCTTGAATAGATAATGAAAGTTGAAAATAACTTAATAAGAACTTGAACAAAGCATAAATATAGATAATAAGAACAGAAAGTAAACTTAATCGAACTTGATTAAAGCACAAAGATAGGTAATAAGAACTGAAAGTAAAACTTAATTAAAGCATAAATGTTTAAAGCTTAAAAGAAACTAATAAAAACTTGATAAAAACATAAACATTAAAGCTTAAAAGAGAGAAGAAGCAATGTTTAGAAGCTAGAGAAGAGTGGGAGAAGAAGATGGTGTGGTTTGAAGCATCAAGAGTGAGTCCATTATATAGGCCAAAGTGTAGGGTAGTAGGTAAGACGGGGAACGGTCGTTCTTGGTGGAGAACGGTCGTTCTGGTGGTCGACCGAAGTAGGTGGGTGTTGGTGAGTAGGGGAACGATCGTTCTGGTGGAAGAACGGTCGTTCTACGTGGTCGTTCGCGAAGTAGGTGAGATGGGGAACGATCGTTCGCTTGAGAGAACGGTCGTTCTCTTGCGTTTTTGTCGGCAGAGTAGGTGAGTGAAGGAACGGTCGTTTCGGGATAGAACGGTCGTTCCTTTGCTTGGCCAGAACGATCGTTCTTCTTCAGAACGGTCGTTCTCTTGTGTTTGGTCCTTTTCTCGTCTTTTCCATCTTAACTTGACTCGAGTATGTCCGTAAGCGCCAAACTCCATCGGAACTTCATAAAATCTGTAAAAAGACTCAAAACAAAAGAAAAGACTCGAAAAGCTAACGAAAGATGCAAATCAAAACTCAAACCGAATACTAAAAACAAATCAAAATATGTTAAAAATACATAATATCAACTCTCCCCAACTAAAACCTTTGCTTGTCCCAAAGCAAAACTAGAGATCTTACAAAGAGGAGAGGTTTGAAAAACGTGTGAAATTCGTTAAACTTATAGGACCATACTCTAAATCAATTGCCCGTAAACTGCATTCGCAAAGTTCAGATCAAACCGTACTTCATTGTACTTCTCCATAACCGTAGTAAATAAGTGAAATCTCATGATCAAGCAGAACTCAATATTTAACATTCATTATCAAATGCGTGTACTCTCACAAAGGGAATATCTAACACGTTATGGTCTAGGTATTAAGGTTGGTATTTTGGTGGCTCAAGTGTTTCGGGTTCTTTTAGCAATACGAAGTGATGCAAATCATTATGCAAAATCACAGTGAGACACAGACCAATTAGGAGGTACACAACTCTCCGTAACTCTAATCCTTCTACCCTTATTTGACTGAGTCACAAACAAGAACATGATTTCTTTTTATGAAATTTAACGATATTACCTTGACTTTCCCGGTTCCTTCTGTTTTCTTTTCTGTAATGCAAATAATGCTTTTTTTTATTGGAGAATGGAACTGGTTAGCCTCTATGATCTGCATCAAAAGAATTTCAATGATGCAAGATTATTTCTTGAATGTGAATACAATCTCTACCCAGTAAAAGTTCATCCTTTTTTTGAAACGAAAATTTTCGATGAATACATTCAAAAAGAGGTCACATTTCCAGACACATCCCATGAGTTTAATCAGAAAGAGACCCACCTATCTAGACACAGTACTAAAGAAAAGTTGTGTCGGTCCGTATACTCCATAGTTTTTGCACATGAATGCAATGACAGTAAACGAAAATAAGTGGGTTTTCAACATGGAAATGGTAAGGGTGTGGTACTAGACTAAGGATAAGTCTAGCCATTTGGAGTTAGTAAAGATTGGTAGAAATAATGCAAAGAAAACTCCAAATGTAAAATCCAATACATGATTATCAACCCCCTAAGTGAGATAAATTAAGTCCATATTAAGTTCCAATAATTCGATGAAGTTCAGATGATTTGAGAAATTCACTAAATGATCAAGTTATGGATTTTTCTGCGTTTCCAAACTATCCTCAAACAATTCTAAGCAGACGTAAGGCAATGACATCGAACATGTTGCAATTCCAAAAAGTTAACAAATTCACACATTGTTTTGACTCGATAAATGGTTTTTTTTTTTTGAAAATTTAAACACACCAAAATAAAACATAAGAAATAAACATCCATAAAACACACCGTTAGTACACAAATGAATCCCTCCCCCAGACTTGTTTTTAACCGTCCCGGTTAAAACAAATCTGAAAGAGAAACCCGTAAAATAAAATTAAAGTGTCATAAAAAAAATGGATATAACAAGGATGATAGAAATAACCACAAGCTCAGTGGTCGCTAGTGGAGCCATCGGTGTTGCTCTCTATCCTTGGGATTGATCGTTCTCCCGTGTAGAACGACCGTTCTTGTTAGGAACGACTGGTCTCTTCGCTCCCAGGAGAGCGGTTTCTCGAACACTTAATAAAAGCCTGCAAAAACAATCTCAAACAAAACAAGAAACGTAAATAGAACAAGAACGAAAAACTTCACGCTATTTACATGTTACCTGGTGGGTTGCCTCCCACGAAAGCGCTTGTTTTACGTCGCTAAGCTTGACGTGGAGAGTTGATTATGCTTGAGGAGGCTCGGTCAAGGGAGTTTCTTCCCCATCTCCGAGTTGTGTGTCGGCAAAATATGGTTTCAATCGCTGTCCATTGACCACGAACTCTTCTCCTTTGTTGTTGAACAAGATGACAGCTCCATATGGTCGCACTTCCTTTATGGTGAAGGGCCCAGACCATCTCGATCGCAACTTTCCGGGAAACAGCTTCAGCCGAGAGTTGAAGAGTAGAACCTGGTCCTTGGGGGCGAAGTTACGAGCCAGGATGCGCTTGTCGTGGAATGCTTTGGTTCGTTCCTTGTAGATTTTGGAGTTCTCATAGGCGCGATGCCTAATCTCCTGAAGCTCGTGTAGCTGCATCATGCGTCGTTCTGAAGCCGGCTTAATGTCATAGTTGAGCAGCTTGACAGCCCATGCGGCTTTGAATTCGAGCTCAATGGGGAGGTGACAGGCTTTGCTGTAAACAAGGTGGAAAGGAGTGGTCCCGAGAGGCGTTTTGTAGGCGGTCCTGTAAGCCCATAGAGCGTCATCTAGCTTGGAAGCCCAGTCCTTCCGAGTTGTACTCACAGTATTCTGAAGGATGCTCTTGATTTCGCGGTTATATATCTCAACTTGCCCACTCGTTTGCGGATGGTAAGGCGTTGCGACCTTGTGCTTTACACCGTTCTTGTGTAATAGATTCTCGACGATCTTGTTGATGAAGTGAGAGCCTCCATCGCTGATGACAACTCGCGGAACACCAAATCTAGGGAAAATGATAGATTTGAACATCTTGATCACCACCCTCGCATCATTCGTGGGACTCGCCAATGCCTCAACCCATTTAGACACATAGTCAACAGCCACGAGTATGTACTCATTCCCGAAAGAAGATGGGAATGGTCCCATAAAATCAATGCCCCATACGTCAAAGACCTCCACTTCGAAGTTCTGTGGCATTTCATTGCGCTTGCTGATGTTGCCCTGTCGCTGGCATGAATCGCATCTAGAGATAAAGCGCTGAGCATCTTTAAACATTGTTGGCCACCAATATCCAGCTTGCAGAACCTTGGAGACTGTCTTGAAAGTAGCGAAGTGTCCGGCATAGGAAGATCCATGACAGTGAAACAGAATCTCTGGTATCTCCTCCTCAGCCATGCAACATCTGAATACTCCATCTGGGCAATGCTTGTACAGGTACGGCTCATCCCAGAAGTAATGGCGAATATCTTTTAGGAATTTCTTCCTTTTGTTGCCCACAAAACCGTGAGGTTCTAGATCAGCAGTTAGGTAATTCGCAATCTCACCAAGCCAAGAAATCTGAGGATGTTGGCTGCTTTCGGTTTGGTTGCAGAATTCGGACTGAGCAGGTGCTCGCTGGGTGGGAGCACGTGCTTCCTCGATTTGGAATGTTCCGATCGAGTAAACTTGTTCTTCAGGGAGGCTGTCATTGAGTGGGAGTTCTTCATCAACCCTCATCCTAGACAAATGGTCGGCAGCTCCATTATCTATCCCTTCTTGTCTTTGATCTCCAGGTCGAATTCTTGAAGTAGGAGAATCCACCTAAGTAGCTGCGGCTTAGCGTCTTTCTTGGTCAGCAGATACTTGAGTGCTGCATGATCAGTATGAACTATAACCTTTGATCCAACGAGATAGGATCGAAACTTCTCAAAGGCGAAGACGACGGCCAGAAGCTCCTTTTCTGTCGTAGCATACTTGCACTGAGCATCATCCAATGTGCGACTGGCGTAGTAGATAACGTGGAGCTTCTTGTCTTTCCTCTCGCCGAGAACTGCACCAACAGCATAGTAGCTAGCATCCGTCATAACCTCGAAAGGTAGGCTCCAATCTGGTGGCTGCACAATGGGTGCGCTGACCAATGCTCCTTTGATCGTATGAAAAGCCTCAAGACAGTTGCTATCAAATTCGAACTTCACCTCCTTACACAACAGCCTCTTGAGGGGTCTAGCTATCTTTGAAAAATCCTTGATGAACCTGCGATAGAAGCCTGCATGCCCCAGAAAGCTGCGGATCCCCTTGACAGAAGTAGGTGGTTGTAGGTTCATCATAACCTCGATCTTAGCTTTATCCACTTCGATGCCATCTTCTGATATGCGATGCCCAAGTACAATCCCGTTCCTGACCATGAAGCGACACTTCTCCCAATTTAGAACGAAACAAAGATGTCCCGTATCAAAGCCGCCCAAGGCGAGAACTCGTCCCAGTTTTTAGCAAGGAAATCCCTCGGAAAACCGAATGACGTCTTCCGAGATCAAGTCGCAACATTCATGCAATACAACGAGCCCCGTTCGAACATCCAAGCCGGTGACGACCGCAGGATGCGCGAACAAAGGGGAAACATATGAAGGAAGAACAACTTCCGCAAAAACATACAAAGACAACTCTAAATATAATAGTCATTTCGGGGAGGACTCGTCTGATCAACGAGATAACAATACTTCCTGCAACGTTTCCGACCAAGGAATCGTCACATATATTCGAGAGCGAAATAAGTAGCTCTCACTGCTTGTCGCTGGCCACGACAAGACAAAACGCTAAACGTCCTCCCAACGGACTAAAGGGATCCCACAAATCAATTAAAAGCGCGCTATATAAGAAAAGGTCAGGTATATCCTTTGGCCTAATATCTGAACAGTATATCCTAAATGATATTCGTATTAGTTTATCGAAGAGAGGGACCCGTAACGCGTGAACCACAAGTCTTAACACTCGAAGTAAACTCTCGAACCCGGCAAACACCCCGCGGTACGCTGGTCTACGACATCTCGGAAACATAACGCTACACGCACCTGCTAGCAAGAGATTATAAACATGTTTCAAACGTCAAAAGATACGGGGATTGTAAGACGAGTCTATCGCAAACCCTAAAACCGACATAAGCCATCTAGTTTATCTAAGAAAGGAACCCGCAAGTCGTGAACCACAAGTCTTAACACTCGAAGTAAACTCTGAAGCCCGGCAAACACCTCTCGGTACGCTGGCCTACGACATCTCGAAAACATGATGCTATCTGTCAGCGAGTCATTAACATGTTTCATGAAAATCTAAAATACGGAATCGTGAAAACATCGCGAATCCTAAGCAAACATCGCCAAAAATGCCCCTGGCACGAATACTAAAGCAACGACAACAAAGCAAAAAGAATTATGCATAAACGTTAGGGTAAAACCCGACTAAAAGATTCAATAACAAAAGGCCACACAGGAGCCGTACATAACATAAAAGGTTCGCGAGCTCCGAGTTGCCTTCAACCTAGGCAAGGTCAGACTACGCCTTCCTGGCCATGGCTAACTTCGAGACAACATTCGAAATCGCGAATGGTCGTCTCGCATTTGCTCACACACTTGCTCATAAATGAATAAAGCCGCGAAAACATACTGATTTTGTCTTTCCCAAAGAGAAAAATCGACGAAAAGGAAAATCCTTATTTCCACAAAACAATACCGAACTTTTCTTTTGCCCAAAGAGAAAAATCGACGAAACTGAAAACTCAAACCTTCGGCAAAACAGTTCAATTTCCTTTTCTTGAAGATCTAGTCCCTCGGAAGAAAAGGAAAACACGATAAAAAATCCAGTTCGGCCAGGACAATGGCCACGCTTGCCGAGCTGAACATCCAGCTCGGCACAAAACGTCTTGCCCAGCTAAACGCCCAGCTCGGCAAGAGACTCACTCGGAAAAACACTTTCTGAAACAGTCTTCATCTCGATTTTTTCGGAAAAGATACTTTCCAAAAAAATCTTCGTCCCATCAATCCCATCAGTTCTTCACAAAGCTTCTCGACCAACCTTGCTTGCGGAAACTCATTCTCCGAACTGGTAAACAGTTTCTGAAGCTCTCCCGAACGCGAGCCCAACATCATCTGCCGAAGCTGAGCATTGAGCTCGGCACAACTTCACTTGCCGAGCTAAACATTCTGCTCGGCACAAGACTCCTTGCCGAGCTGCACGTTCAGCTCGGCACGATCTCACTTGTCGAGCTGAACATTCAGCTCGGCACAAGACTCTTTGCCGAGCTGAATACGCAGCTCGGCACGAAAACTTCAGCGTAATCTCATTTCGACTCACTCGGAAAATATTTTCCGAAACAATTTTCATCACGACTCACTCCGAAAAACACTTTCCGAAACAGTCTTCGTCACGAAAAATATTATTGAATTGCCAAAGCGAGAGTCGAGTTATCGACTTGTCGACATGCTAGCCCTTAACCTCGTATCCATACAACTTTAACCTCGTCGTTGTCAAGACTGAGACTGACGAGCAGGGGGGCTAACTGTTGGGGTCAAAACCCACGCTCTCGAGATTAACGTAACATCGAAAAGAAACCAAAGATCGGAAGATACGGAGTTCCAAGTCAATTCCCGTATCCGTACAAACCACAAGTTCGCAATAAGAGACCAAGGAAAAACCAACGCGGCCAAGTTGATCTTTGCGGAAACTGGGCAAGCTGATCTTAGCGGAAACTAGCTAAGCTAAAAAAGGTGCCGACCTGGACCTTCCAAAGATGTGCCAACCTGGAATCCACCTAGGGTGCCCACGTGGAATCCTTCCAAGGTGCCGAACTAGACCTTCCAAAAAGGTGCCGGCCTGGATCTCCCAAAAAGATGCCGACCTTACTCCTTCTCCTACATGCCGACCTGAACTCAGCTAGGCAATGCCGAGCTGGATCGTGCATTGCCGAACTGAAAACGTACGTAAGCCGCCCGAATCAACTTATACGAGAAAATGACTTTTTCCGTAAACAAAAACGTGCCTAGCTGAAATGTCCCAAAATGTGCTGAGCTGAAATCATGGCTTTCACCTCGGCAGCATCTGGCACAGCATGTGCCAAACTGAACCCATGTCTTTCAGCTCGGCAGCACCAAGGTTGAATGTGCCGAGCTGAATTAACGGCATTCAACACGGCACCTTCAAGGCCAAAGCGTGCCGAGCTGAATCTGTGACATTCAGCTCGGTACCTTCACATCAAGAACATGCCGAGCTGAACTCATTGCATTTATCTCGGCACACTTTCCTCAAAAACGTGCTGAGCTGAACCACGTCTTTCAGCTCGGCACCATCATCTTGAAATTTGCCGAACTGAGTTTTCTACGAGTCTCGTATAATTCGTATCTTTGCATATTCTCCGAGCCAAGACTTTGGCAGAGCGGGAATGTTGATTTTGGCTTAGCCTGACCCTGACTTCAGAAACAGTTGATCAACATTCCCGAGCTAACTTCACAACTCTCTTCCGATCAATGGAACTCGACTTCGTATTTTCAAGGATTGCGGAAACTCCAAGCGGAAGAGTCTTTTTGTCTTCGCAGGTTCCTTCTAAAACATCGTGCCGTTTTCGTAAAACATCATGTCGTTTTACGGAAAACTTCATGCTGTTTAAGATATACGAAAACATCAAGGATTCTAAGTATAAAACCGAAATCAAGACATGAAGCCACTATTAAACCGAAGGAAGGATCGAACCGAAGGCATAAAGACAAGTTGGGCCGAAATATGTAATCGGGCCGGATTGGAGGAGACGCGCTAGTGGGCCGCCCCACCCTAGGTCAAAGTCGGCGGCTGGAGAAGCACTTCTCAATGTCCCACATCGCTAAGACGAGCTGGAGAGACCCTAGACCACTTAGTATAAATATACATCTTTGTACTCACTTTCAAATCATCCAAACTTCTCGTACTTTACGGCTTAGGCTTTAGTCTGGCACTTTTGCATACGAACATTGTACGAAAAGTCTTATTCGACAACAAGTCAATAAAATTCTTTTACGATCTCTTTTCTCGAGTTCTTCCCAGAAATCTCGGAATCCCCCAATTTACTTTAGGAAATCGATTGTGTGAATTTCAGTTCCCACAAGGATATCCGTAAAACCACGGATAGTCGCGTTGTGTATGTTAATTTTGATAAGTTCATAATTAATTAGAATTATGTGATCGGCCTGCCAAAGCAGGGTGTCCGCAATTACACGAGTAAGGCAGGTTGTAATCGTTACCGTGTGACTTAAAAGATTGGTTTTCTTGACTGAGTTATCAAAATAGTTTTGGGCTCAGAGACAAAGGATTGGATTCGATATAAGATATCAATTCAAGACTAAGAGTTATATAGGATATAATTAGCAAAGTGTTGCTTACATAGATAGCTGAAATTTGGGCAATGAGCCAAAGCTCACTCAAGTTTCAGCAAAGTATGGATCTTGGATCATTATATTCAACTTGAGGAAAATTGGTTTTGAATATAATGCGAGTTTTCTTAATTGTTAAGATTTCTCATTTCTTGAACATAGAAACTAAACTCTCATTTATTTATTTGTTTTCAGCTATGTCTACCACCACTCACTCAAACTCATTCTCGCTTCGATCCGTCCTTGAGAAGGACAAGCTAAATGGATCGAACTTCCTCGAATGGTATCAGAACTTGAGAATTGTTCTCAAGCAGGAGAAAAAGGACTATGTCCTTGAGAAATTTCTGATGGATTTCGTTCAGGTTTTAATCATATTAAAACAGCCCTAACAACAATCCTATGTCCACGGATCGTGCCAATTGAATCTATGTTTGAATATACGTCAAATCTCGAATATACCTGAAGGTTTGCAGCGGAATAAGAACAGGTACAACGAGATTAGGAGCGCCTCAAGTGCTGCGCCTCTACAGAAGTCCACACGCACACAAACTGGACGACGGGATGCTAGTGCCGGAGCGAACGATTCGCCTTCGGGTTTCCTTTGCGTTTCTGTGTTTTCTGAGTCTTCCAAAGACTTCAGAATGTGTTTTTCGTATTGATATTGTTATGTCAAATCGAGCAGCCATATATCATATATATAGGCGGAGCTGCCGACGGTGTCGATCGACACCAACCTAATTGGTGTCGATCGACACCATCCAAAAGTCAATACTTCTAGAAGTCGTGACCGAACAAGTGTCGATCGACACCCACCATTGGTGTCGATCGACACCCTCACAGAAAAACGATATCGACGTATATCTTATATACGTAGATCATAATCATTACTCTAATGATCAAAACCCAATTTATATTATCCAGTTTGCTTAGGTGTGTGACCCTATAGGATCATATGATAATGGTAATGAGTTCATAACTCATAAGTTATAAGCGGCTTCTAGCAAAACATTATAACCATCCAATATCATATGATTGTCTTATCTCGACATCACGACTCTAATAGAATAAATACAAGTCTGATTTCAGGACATTCCCTTCAATCTCCCACTTGTACTGGAATCAACTATTCCCATAATCCTTTTGTCTCTATATCTCGATCTGGCATAAGGCAAGAACTCGTGTCATCCTTAATCAACCAAACCATGTTTATCGAACTCCGATTTATACTGATAAAATACAAACGATTGACATTCAATCCGTTTGAGCGCGGCCACGCATTTCCAGTATCAAATCTTCGATAGGCCCTGAGATATTTATCTCCCGTTATATGGGAGGGACAAATTCCATCTTGTTCCATCCCTGTTTCCTACACACTTCATAATATGCCCAATCAATGCCTTTATAGCCACCAGTTACGGCTGACGTTTGACAAGGTCAAAGCATACCAATTCATATGTAAGAAATCATGATGAACTCAGGTCTAAGGACTATACTCTATAGTCGTAATGAGAAACTCTTATGACACTCATATAACAATCTTGTAGAGTTCTCATTAGCGGGTCATGTCCGATCATGTGTTCTCTAACACATATCTATGTGATTGACTTTAATACTCTTATTAATGACTCCATGAAACTTAGTCATCAGTCACCTCACATACTAGTCTCACGCGGTTATAATGTCCAATTTTAATAACCTCGACTATGGACGAAAATAATTTATGTCATCTATCACTTATAGAGTTTCATGATCAAATCACGTATTTGATGATCTATAAGAATGCCATAAATTACTTTTGGACAATTATTTAATAACACCATTAAATAACAATGAAACAATTTCATTAATAAAACATAACCAAATGTATGTTTACATGAACATCAAAACATAAATATGATAACTCCCACTAAAACAAGATTACTGCTTAAGGAATCTAATGCCTATAGCAGCAGCATGACTCTCATGCTTTGGTCGTGGAAGTGGCTTAGTCAATGGGTCAGCAACGTTCTCGTCTGTCGGAACTCTGCTGATCTTGACGTCGCCTCTCTCAATAATATCACGAATCAGATGATATCTCCTCTCAATGTGTTTGGATTTCTGGTGTGATCTGGGCTCCTTAGCTTGAGCTATGGCTCCATTGTTGTCACAAAACAATGCCACTGGCTCAGAAATGCTAGGAATCACACCAAGCTCAGTAATGAACTTCCTAATCCAAACAGCCTCCTTCGCCGCTTCCGAAGCAGCGATGTATTCAGCCTCGGTCGTCGAATCCGCCACGGTGCTCTGCTTGGAACTCTTCCAACTAACTGCACCTCCATTCAGACAGAAGACGTAACCAGACTGAGATCGAAAATCGTCTCTATCTGTCTGAAAGCTGGCGTCCGTATAACCACTCACTACAAGCTCATCACATCCTCCATAAACCAAGAACTTATCCTTGGTATTTCTCAAATACTTTAGGATAGTCTTGACGGCAGTCCAGTGACTCTCACCGGGATCTGACTGGTATCGACTCGTCATGCTTAAAGCACAAGCAACATCTGGACGAGTACAAAGCATGGCATACATAATAGATCCTACTGCAGAAGCAAAAGGAATCCTACTCATGCGCTCTCGCTCAGCAGGTGTCGAAGGACACTGCTTCTTGCTGAGAGTAATGCCATGAGACATCGGAAGCAAGCCCTTCTTGGAATCATGCATGTTGAACCTGTGTAGAACCTTATCTATATAAGTGTCCTGGCACAGTCCAATCTGCCTCTGTGATCTATCTCTATAGATCCTTATTCCAAGAATATAGGCGGCTTCGCCCATGTCTTTCATCGAGAAACAACTTCCTAGCCAGTTCTTTACTGACTGAAGTAATGGAATATCATCTCCTATGAGAAGTATGTCGTCTACATACAGTACGAGAAATGCAACTGCGCTCCCACTAGTCTTCTTGTAAACGCAAGGTTCCTCTTCGTTTCTGATGAAGTTAAACTTTTTAACTGCTTCATCAAAACGTAGGTTCCAACTCCGAGATGCTTGCTTCAATCCATAAATGGATTTATGAAGCTTGCATACTTTCCAGCAGCATCAGGATTAGTGAAACCGGAGGTTGTGTCATGTACACATCCTCCTCCAGAATCCCGTTAAGGAAAGCTGTTTTCACATCCATTTGCCAAATCTCATAATCATAATGAGCGGCTGTTGCTAGGAGAATCCGAATAGATTTAAGCATAGCGACTGGGGAATAGGTTTCATCATAGTCAACACCTTGAACTTGTTTGAAACCTTTTGCCACCAACCTAGCTTTGTAAATCTGAACGTTTCCATCACATCGATCTTCTTCTTGAAGACCCATTTACACTCAATGGCTTTTACACCATCAGGTAAATCACCCAAAGTCCATACTTGGTTTTGTGACATGGAACCGATTTCGGATTCAGCGGCCTTAAACCACTT
The DNA here is from genome assembly GCA_010577795.1 of Isatis tinctoria. Classification (NCBI taxonomy): domain Eukaryota; kingdom Viridiplantae; phylum Streptophyta; class Magnoliopsida; order Brassicales; family Brassicaceae; genus Isatis; species Isatis tinctoria. Next base: position 10,280,697 of record CM021248.1, on the reverse strand, counting down.
TTCGGAGTCAGGGCCCATCATTGCTTCTTCGAAAGTCGCAGGTTCGTCACTGTCAATGATCAAGAGATCATGACAATTAGTCACGAGAAATCCATATCTCTCGGGCTCTTGACGAATCCTTTCGGATCTGCGAACTTCTGGCATCACAGGCTCGGGCTCTACAACTCTTTGTAGATCCAGCTCGGGCTCTACAACTCTTTGTAGATCCAGTCGCTGCTCTTCCTCGACAGGTTGAGCAGGCTCCTGTGATTCTCGAACTTCTTCGAGTTGTACTTTACTCCCACTGTTCTTCTTGGAAAGAAATTCTTTCTCAAGAAAAACACAGTTCTTAGCAACAAACACTTTGTTCTCAGAACGGTTGTAAAAGTAGTAAGCCTTGGTTTCCTTAGGATAACCAACGAAGTAGCACTTATCAGATTTGGGTTCAAGCTTATCAGATATCAACCGTTTGACATAAGCTTCACAACCCCAAATTTTAAGAAAAGACAAACTTGGAACTTTTCCAGTCCACATCTCATATGGCGTCTTCTCGACTGATTTTGATGGAACTCTGTTTAGCGTAAACGCAGACGTTTCTAGAGCGTATCCCCAAAAGGATAATGGAAGATCTACTTGACTCATCATCGATCGAACCATATCTAATAAAGTCCGATTCCTCCTTTCAGATACACCATTCCACTGAGGTGTTCCAGGAGGAGTGAGTTGTGAAACAATTCCACAATTACTCAGATGATCACTGAACTCTTGGCTTAAGTATTCACCTCCACGATCTGATCGAAGAGCTTTAATACTTTTGCCAAGTTGGTTCTGCACTTCATTTTGGAACTCCTTGAACTTTTCAAAGGATTCCGATTTATGTCTCATTAAATAGACATAACCAAATCTACTGAAATCATCAGTAAACGTGATGAAGTACTGAAAGTTTCCTCTAGCACTAACACTCATTGGACCACATACATCGGTATGTATAAGGCCCAATAGGTCACCGGCCCTTTCATTAAATTTGTTGAAAGGGGCCTTTGTCATTTTGCCCATTAAGCAGGATTCACACTTCTCAAATGATTCAAAATCAAATGAGTCTAAAAGCCCATCATTATGAAGCTTTTGAATCCTTTTCTCATTAATGTGGCCCAAACGACAATGCCAGAGAAACGTGGGGTTCGAGTCATTGGTTCTTAACCGTTTGGTACTTATGTTATAGACAGGCAAAGATTGGTTAAGAATATAAAGTCCATTCTCTAATGGAGCGCTACCATAAAACATTTCATTACGATCAAAAGAACAACACTTGTTTTTAATCGAAAAATGAAAGTCTTCTAAATCCAAAACAGAAATAGAAATGATGTTTCTGCTTATAGCAGGTACATAGTAGCAATTATTCAATTCCAAGATAAGCCTGACGGCAAAGACAAATGATAAGTTCCTACGGCCAATGCAGCAACTCTTGCTCCATTCCCAACGCGCAGGTCCACTTGTCCCTTCTCCAGCGTTCTACTGTTGCTTAGACCCTGCATATTTGTACAAATATGAGCGCCACAGCCGGTATCTAATACCCAAGACTTAGAACCTGAAGTAGTAACATTTACTTCTATAACATAGATACCTGAAGAAGTCGTCTCATACGTCTTCTTCGAGTTCTTTAGATCTCCCAGATACTCTTTGCAATTTCTCTTCCAATGCCCAGACTTGTTGCAGTAATGGCATTTATCAGCATCAGTAGGGCCGCGTTTGGGTTTGGAAGAAGTCTCAGGCTTATCCTGATTCTCAATCGGGAATGCCTTAGCTTTTCCTTTACCCTTAGCATGTTTCTTAAACTTTTTACCCCCTTACCATAAGTACATTAGGGGTGCCTTTTTGATGTTTGGCTCAGCTGTTTTGAGCATGCCATGCAGTTCCGTCAAAGTCTTTGTCATGTTGTTCATGTTATAGTTCATGATAAACTGATCAAAGCTTGACGGCAACGACTGCAAAATGATGTCCGTAGCCAACTCTTGGCTAAGGGGACAATCCAGTTTTGCCAAGTTATCAATATAACCCATCATCTTAATGACATGTGGGCTAACTGGACCATCTTTTGGTAGCTTGCACTCAATGAGAGACTTAACCGTCTGGTATCTCTCAGTTCGTGCTTGCTCCTGAAACATCCCTTTCAGGCTAGTGATCATCTCAACAGGTGACACCACGTTCTCGTATTGCTTCTGCAAGTCCGAGTTCATGGTAGCCAGCATGAGACAACTCACATCGACCTCATCATTAGAATGCTTCTCCCAAGCATTCCTTTCAGCGTGTCCGGCATTGGACTTCGGTTTCTCAGGGAGAACCTTTTCAAGGACATATTCCTTTTTCTCCTGTTTGAGAACAATTCTCAAGTTCCGATACCATTCAAGGAAGTTCGATCCATTAAGCTTGTCCTTCTCAAGGACGGATCGAAGCGAGAATGTGTTTCTGTGAGGGGGAAGCCATAGCTGAAAACACAAAATGAGAGTTTAGTTTTTGATTTCAAGAAATGAGAAATCTTAACAATTAAGAAACTCACATTATATTCAAAACAATTTTCCTCAATTGAATATAATGATCCAAGATCCATATTTCACAAAAATTTGAGTGAGCTTTGGCCCATCGCCCAAACTTTAGCTATTTAGGTAAGCAACACTTTGCTAATTATATCATATATAATTCTTTCTTGGATTAATATCTAATATCGAATCCAATCCTATATCTATGAGCCCAAAACTATTTTGATAGCCCATTTAAGCAAACCAATCTTTTAAGTCCGTAGTAACGATTACAACCTGCCTCACTCATGTAATTGCGGACACCCTGCTTTGGCAGACCCATCACACAATGAAACGAGCCTTGACAGTTGACAAGATTGGGAAGATATTAAAAGCTTAATATTATGTTTGAGGAACTGAACATTAATCTAGTTTATATCACTTATATATTCTAGATTTTTAACTTGTTTTAAACTTTTCTACGCAAATTCTGAAGTGGTGTCGATCGACACCAGGTCAGTGTCGATCGACACAACTTTTGTGTTGACCGACAAATTCTGATCCGGTTCAATCGTGATAAACCATTTAACCGATTAAACCGATCGAATCAATTTGCAAATATCCGACCGGTGTCGATCGACACTACATTAGTGTCGGTCGACACCAACCAAATCAGTTAAAGAACGATAACCGATTTACCGCTTGAACCGATTGCGATTACCTGGTTCAATCCAATTGAACCAATCGCGATGAAACCGATGGAAACACGATCTTCGATCGTGACCTAAAAGTCCACGCGAAAAACCCGATCGGTGTCGATCGACACTCACATGGTGTCGATCGACACCGTTTCGCACAAACCCAAGAACGAACGATTTATGCAGCAAAAACGATTTTTGAACATAACAAATCTAGCATGCAATCCTATATATCATATATATCACGATTTGAATTCAACTAATTCAATTTCATGCTTCAGATTCAATAAAACAAAGTTTTTATGTGAAAATCGTAGTGGTGCGATCGACACGAATTGGTGTCGGTCGACACCGAAGAACCCAGAACGGCGTTCTTCGTCAAAACGATTTTAACAGGTGGATTTTAACAAAATTCAACAGATTCAATAGAAGCACACCGCTCTGATACCACTGATGGATTTCGTTCAGGTTTTAATCATATTAAAACAGCCCTAACAACAATCCTATGTCCACGGATCGTGCCAATTGAATCTATGTTTGAATATACGTCAATCTCGAATATACCTGAAGGTTTGCAGCGGAATAAGAACAGGTACAACGAGATTAGGAGCGCCTCAAGTGCTGCGCCTCTACAGAAGTCCACACGCACACAAACTGGACGACGGGATGCTAGTGCCGGAGCGAACGATTCGCCTTCGGTTCCTTTGCGTTTCTGTGTTTTCTGAGTCTTCCAAAGACTTCAGAATGTGTTTTTCGTATTGATATTGTTATGTCAAATCGAGCAGCCCATATATCATATATATAGGCGGAGCTGCCGACGGGTGTCGATCGACACCAACCTAATTGGTGTCGATCGACACCATCCAAAAGTCAATACTTCTAGAAGTCGTGACCGAACAAGTGTCGATCGACACCCACCATTGGTGTCGATCGACACCCTCACAGAAAAACGATATCGACGTATATCTTATATACGTAGATCATAATCATTACTCTAATGATCAAAACCCAATTTATATTATCCAGTTTGCTTAGGTGTGTGACCCTATAGGATCATATGATAATGGTAATGAGTTCATAACTCATAAGTTATAAGCGGCTTCTAGCAAAACATTATAACCATCCAATATCATATGATTGTCTTATCTCGACATCACGACTCTAATAGAATAAATACAAGTCTGATTTCAGGACATTCCCTTCAATTTCTCCCTGACAAACCGAAATCCAATGCCACACACACTGAGAGGAATGCTTGGGAGAAGCCTTCCAATGATGTGGACGATGTGAGTTGCTCATGCTAGCCACCATGAACTCGGACTTGCATAAGCAATATGGGAACGTGGCGTCGCCAGTTGAGATGATCACTAGCCTGAAAGGGATGTTTCAGGAGCAAGCACGAATTGAGAGATACCAGACGGTTAAATATCTCATTGAGTGCAAACTACCAAGATTGTCCAGTTAGCCCGCATGTCATCAAGATGATGGGTTATATTGATAACTTGGCAAAACTAGATTGTCCCCTTAGCCAAGAGTTGGTTACGGACATCATTTTGCAGTCCTTACCGTCACGCTTTGATCAGTTTGTTATGAAGTATAACAAGAATAACATGACAAAGTCCTTGACGGAGCTGCATGGCATGCTTAAGACAGTTGAGCCTAACATCAAGAAGGACACCTCTAATGTACTTTTGGTACAAGGGGGTAAAAGGTTTAAGAAACCCGTTAAGAACAAGGGAAAGACCAAGGCAGTCTAGATTGAGAATCAGGACAAGTCTGAGTCTTCTTCCAAGTCCAAACGCGGCCCTACTGATGTTGACAAATGCCATTACTGGAAGAAACCTGGGCATTGGAAGAGAAATTGCAAAAAAATATCTGGGAGATCTAAAGAACTCGAAGAATACGTTTGAAACGACTTCTCCAGGTATCTATGTTATAGAAGTAAATGTTACTACTTCAGGTTCTAACTCTTGGTTATTGGATATCGGCTGTGGCACTCATATTTGTACTAATATGCAAGGTCTAAGCAACAGTAGAATGCTGGAGAAGGGAAAATTGGACCTGCGTGTTGGGAATGGAGCAAGAGTTGCTGCATTTCCGTAGGAACGTATCATTTGTCTCTACCGTCAGGATTGGTTTTAGAATTGAATAGTTGCTACTATGTACCTGATATTAGCAGACACATCATTTCTATTCAGTTTTGGATTTAGATGGTTTTCATTTTTCGATTAAAGACAAGTGTTGCTCTTTTGATCGTATTGATATGTTTTATGGTAACGCCCCATGACAGAATGAGCTTTATATTCTTAACCAATCCTTGCATGTCTATAACATAAGTACCAAACGGTTAAAAACCAATGACTCGAACCACACTTTTCTCTGGCATTGTCGTTTGGGCCACATCAATGAGAAAAGGATTCAGAAGCTCCATAATGATGGGCTTTTAGACTCATTTTATTTTGAATCATTTGAGAAGTATGAATCCTGTTTATTGGGCAAAATGACAAAGGCCCCTTTCAACACATTCAATGAAAGGGCCAGTGACTTGTTGGGCCTTATACATACTGATGTGTGCGGCCCAATGAGTATCAGTGCTAGAGAAAACTTTCAGTACTTCATCACGTTTACTGATGACTTTAGTAGATATGGTTATGTCTACCTAATGAGACATAAATCGGAATCCTTTGAAAAGTTCAAGGAGTTCCAGAATGAAGTACAGAACCAACTTGGCAAAAGTATCAAGGCTCTTCGATCTGATTGTAGAGGTGAGTACTTAAGCTAAAAGTTCAGTGATCATCTGAGTGATTGTGGAATTGTTTTACAACTTACTCCTCTGGAACACCTCAGTGGAACGGTTGTCTGAAAGGAGGAATTGGACTTTATTAGATATGGTCCGATCGATGATGAGTCAGGTGGATCTTCCATTATCCTTATGGGGATACGCTCAAGAAACGTCTGCGTTTACGCTGAATAGGGTTCTATCAAAATCAGTTGAAAAAACTCCATATGAGATGTGGACTCGAAAAGTTCCAAGTCTGTCTTTTCTTAAAATTTGGGGTTGTGAAGCTTATGTCAAGTGGTTGATATCTGATAAGCTTGCACCCAAATCTGATAAGTGCTACTTCGTCGGTTATCCTAAGGAAACCAAGGATTTCTACTTTTACAACCAATCCGAAAACAAAGTGTTTGTTGCTCGGAACTGTGTTTTTCTTGAGAGAGAATTTCTTTCAAAGAAGAACAGTGGGAGTAAAGTACAACTCGAAGAAATTAGAGAATCACAGGAGCCTGATCAACCTGTTCTGGAAGAGCAGTGGCTGGATCTACAAAGAGTTGTAGAATCCGCGCCTGTGGTGTGTGAAGTTCGCAGATCCGAAAGGATTTGTCACGAGCCCGAAGATATGGATTTCTTGTGACTAATTGTCATGATCTGTTGATCATTGATAGTGACGAACCTGCGAGTTTCAAAGAAGCACTGATGGGCCCTGACTCCAAAAAGTGGCTTAAGGCCACAGAATCTGAAATGGGATCCATGTCACAGAACCAAGTATGGACTTTGGTTGATTTACCTGATGGTATAAAAGCCATTGAGTGTAAATGGGTCTTCAAGAAGAAGATCTATATGGATGAAAATGTTCAGATTGACAAAGCTAGGTTGGTGGCAAAAGGTTTCAAACAAGTTCATGGTATTGACTATGAGGAAACCTATTCCCCAGTCGCTATGCTTAAATATATTCGGATTCTCCTAACAACAGCCGCTCATCATGATTATGAGATTTGGCAAATGGACGTGAAAACAGCTTTCCTTAATGGGATTTTAGAAGAGGATGTGTACATGACACAACCTCCAGGTTTCATTGATCCTAACGCTGCTAGGAAGGTATGTAAGCCTCATAAATCCATTTATGATTGAAGCAAGCATCTCGGAGTTGGAATCTTCGTTTTGATAAAGTAGTTAAAATGTTTAACTTCATCACGAACGAAGAGGAGCCATGCATTTACAAGAAGACTAGTGGGAGCGCAGTTGCATTTCTCGTATTGTATGTAGATGACATACTCCTCATCGAAAATGATATTCTGTTACTTCAGTCTGTAAATGATAGGTTCGGAAGTTGTTTCTCGATGAAAGACATGGGAGAAGCCGCCTATATTCTTGGAATAAGAATCTATAGAGATAGATCAAGGAAGCTAATTGGATTGTGTCAAAATACTTATATTGATAAGGTCCTACACAGGTTCAGTATGCATGATTCCAAGAAGGGCTTGCTTCTGATGTCTCATGGCATCACTCTCGGCAAGATGCAGTGTCCTTCGACACCTGCTGAGCGAAAGCACATGAGTAGGATTCCCTATGCTTCTGCGATAGGATCCATCATGTATGCCATGCTCTCTACTCGTCCAGATGTTTCTTGTGCTTTAAGCATGACGAGTTGATACCAATCTGATCCCGGTGAAATTCACTGGATTGTCGTCAAGACAATCCTGAAACATTTGAGAAATACTAAGGATAAGTTTCTAGTGTACGGAGGAAGTGATGAGCTTGTAGTGAGTGGCTACACGGACGGTAGTTTTCAGATAGATAACGACGATTTCCGATTAAAATCTGGTTACGTCTTCTGTCCAAATGGCGGTGCAGTTAGTTGGAAGAGTTCCAAGCAGAGTACCATGGCAGACTCCACGACCGAAGCTGAATACATCGCTACTTCTGAAGCGGCGAAGGAAGCTGTTTGGATTAGGAAGTTCATTACTGAACTTGGTGTGATTCCTAGCATTTCTGAGCATGCGGCTTTGTATTGTAACAACAATGGAGCCATAGCTCAGGCGAAGGAACCCAAATCACACCAGAAATCCAAACACATAGAGAGGAGATATCATCTGATTCGTGATATCATTGAGAGAGGAGATGTGAAGTTCAGCAGAGTCCCGACGGACGAGAATGTGACTGATCCTATGACTAAGCCACTCCTACGACCTAAGCATGAGAGTCATGCTGCTGCTATAAGCATTAAATTTCTTAAGTAGAAATCTTGGTTTTAGTGGGAGTTATCTTTTTTTTTATGTTCATGTAAACGTACATTTGGTTATGTTTTATTTAATGAAATTGTTTCAATATATTTTAATTATGTTATTAAATAATAGTCCAAAGGTAATTTATGGCATTCTTATAGGTCATCAAATAAGTGATTTGATCATGAAACTCTAGTGATAGATGACATAAATTATCTGTGTCCCTAATTGAGGTTATTAAAGTAGGACAACAATAATCGCGAGAGACTAGTATCTGAGTGACTGATGGCTACGTTCCACGGGTCGCCCTCGTTCTGTATCTGAGTTCTTTCTAATTTCTCGTATCGTTTTTCGTGATTTCATGGAGTCATTGATATGAGTATCAAAGTCAGTCGCATAGATATGTGTTAGAGAACACAGCATCGGACATGACCCGCTAATGAGAACTCTACAAGATTGTTATATGAGTATCATAAGAGCTTCTCATTACGACCATAGAGTATAGTCCTTAGACTTGAGTTCATCATGATTTCTTATATATGAATTGGTCTGTTTTGAGTTTGTCAAACGTCAGCGGCAATTGGTGACTATAAAGGCATTGATTGGACATATCATGAAATGTGTAGGGAACATGGAAGATGGGATTTGTCCCTCCCATATAACGGGAGATAAATATCTCTGGGCCTATCGAAGATTTGATACTGAAAAAAACTGCATGGCCGTGCTCAAACGAGGTGAATGTCAGTCGTTTGTTTAACCAGTATAAATCGGAGTTCGATAAACATGACCTGGCTTAATAAGGATGACATCGTTTCTTGCCTTATGCTAAGATTGAGATATAAGAGACAAACAAAATATGGGAATAGATGATTCCAATACAAGTGGGAGATTGTTGGGAATGTCCTGAAATCTATTGTACTTACTCTTGTTAAAGTCATACTGTCGAGGTAAGACAATCGTATAATATTAGGTGGTCATAATATTTTGCTAGAGACCGCTTATAATCTATAGATTGAGAATATATTGCTAATAATATATGATCCTACAGGGTCACATACCTAAGCAAATTGGATCATAAATATGTTAGGGTTTTACATATATATAGTATTTAGCCCATGCGTTGCATGGGAATTAGAATTTGTAAGTAATATTAATATTTTAAAAAATAATTAAAAATATAAATATTATGTAAATCAATATAAATCATAATTTGAAATTTGAAAACGCTTAAAAACGAAAAATTATTATCATTGGCTTATACTGGTATAGCTAGGATTCTTAAGTAATATTATTATTATACGTATAAATAGTTAAAAAATTAAATATAGATTGAAATAATAAAAATAATAATTTTAATTTTGAAAATTGGTGAAAAGGAAAAATTAATTAACATTTGCTCATTTGGGAATATTAATATTTTTAAGTATTATTATTATCTGTAAAACTTATGTTAAAAAATAAACAATATGTAATTAAGTTATAAATCATAATTTAAAAATTGAAAATGCTTAAAAATAAAAATTAATTACCATCCTTTTTATTTTCCATCCTTTTTGTGAAGAATTAAGCTGGGAAATTGGAGTTAACTCCAACATTTTGAGTGTTTAGTACCTTCTTGTAGAAGAAGGAGAGAGAAGGAAGCTAGTTGAAATAGAAGAAGAAAGAGAAACAGAAGAAGCATTGTAAATCGTTTCGACCAATTTATCTCAAACATGGTGGTGGTTTCTGATTCAGAGAATATGGTGTTAGGAGTTGCAGAAAATTAGGGATTTAAAGAGGTGGGGGAGGTCACGACTAAAGTTTTTTGCTTTTCTGGGTTTTTTTATTTATTCGATTGTCAGTTTATTTCGAAAACAAAATTTTTTTTAATAAAAAGTAAAAAACTAAAGCACAGGTGACTTGTGCTTTAGTATATTAAGGATTTGATATATAGAATATGTATATATGATATATGTATAACTATACGTGATATAATGTGCCAGTGAGTTTAAGATGATATTAACATTACTTATTGGAAGTAATGATTACATATGGGCTTAGCCTATTATGTTAAACTTATCAAAGTTAGTGTAACGACCCAATTCTAGGGCCTATCAAGGCCCAATTTCCCAGCAGTAAACCCTAGGTTTGTTTCCTTATAAATAGATTCTTCCTTCTTTTTTTCATCACAAAAACCCTAAAAAGCGTCGTTACTCTGCAGAACCCGCGGCACCAATTCCGACCCTGCCGGCCATGAGAACACGACCAATGATCCGGTCCGGAGCTAAGCCTTACAAAAGGACTTCAACCAGGCCGTGAAGAGTTTAGAAGCCCAATCCGAGGTTGAAGACTTAGCTGAACAATTGGATCAGATGAGCATTACCAAGAGGAAGACCCAATCCAGCCTGAATCAAGGAAAGGATCAAACTAGACTAATTGAAGAATTCTATCAACACCAAACCGACTTAACCAGGGAACCAACATTCCATGACATCATGGTCGGTCCAGAAGATACACATGAAGAACTTCAGATTAAGAAGACTATGCGACTTACCTTATTCAGCATTTCGGCCACTTAATGCCAAGTTCATATTGAGACCAAGATTCAGTCTACATTCTTCCGTGGAATCAACCATCACTCACTCCCCACGAAATCATCTCTGGTAAGTCTGATTTATTCTTGATTTATTTGATTTTTTACTAATCTTTTTCTTGTCTTTGTTTGCTTTTAATTCTTAGTTTGAATTTTTTTTTTATAAAGGCATGTTGGCCAATTAGTGTTTTATTCGATTTCTTAGCAATTATTGTAATTTGCTTGAAAGACAAGCTGTTTGGACCAATATATAAGGTCCCTTTACAGCTTTGTATTTTCCACAATATCAATAAACATCGAACTTTCTTAGAGCTTTCTCTCTAAACAAAACTGATTTTCTTTGCTTAGTGTGATTCTAATCAAAGGAGTCTTGTCTTATCAAAACCTTCTTCTATCAGGTTTTGTGGCGACCTCGATCCACCATATATCCGATGAACCACCCATTGTCTAACCTGAGAGCAGCCACACGGCCAGCAGTTTGGATCCGCACCACCACTTCCTTTCCATCGTTCATCTCTACCCGGGAACAAGGAGAGCTGCCGCACGGCCAGCCTTACCCCATCCATCCTCCACGGCAAACTTCAGTTCCTGAGTTTGTATCAAGAAGTTTGTTTCGTTAACAACTTATCATCTTGTTCGAACAAGAAAACAATCAGCTCCACGTTCACTTTAAACAATGACTTTCGTCTTTCTTACAATCAAATATCAATAGTATCTGAAATCAAATATCTAATTTACCCAGTAATTATTACGCAATCAAAAATAATCATATATTTCCAATTGATACAGGGCGGTGAGCGGTTTATTATAATAATAAGATTTTGGTATCAACATAAATAGATCTCTTCGGTTTCTTTTCTCCTTATTATTCTATTTAAACAAAAAAGGCTATGGATGCGTCATTGCTTCTTTCCTTGCCGATAGATTTACTTGAATATATATCGTTGTGTGTATGTCGAAGAGACCTATAAAAGATCACTTCAATATGAAGATGACTTGCATAACATGAAGGAATTTTTTCAGGTTTTAACTCTTTAAAACTATCAAGTTCCTATTGCCACAAGATCATGTTATTGAATCTATGTCCTCAGATTAAGGATTTTCCTGGAGTTTTGCAGCGGAATTGTTTAGGTAAAACGAGATCTGGAGTGCCTCAAACGTTGCGCCTCTACAGCTAGTCCACACGCACACAGGACTGGATCAGGGATGCTAGTGCCTCTGGGAGCTTTTGAGTTTCTGTCTCGACGGCTAGGTTAATGCATTCAAGTGATTTCGTGGTTCTGATTCCTATATATAGGAGTCAAGCACGAAATCCCATAAACCCTTGGATTAACCAGTTTTAATTGAGTCGTTAATTTAAACCCGGTATCATTAATCCCGAGTGGTGTCGATCGACACCAATAAGTGGTGTCGATCGACACCCACTTATAAACTCGATATCAATGTGCAACAATTACACATTGATGAGATCATTACTTTAATGATCATTCCCAGTACTCGTTATCCAGTTTGCTTAGGAGTGTGATCCCATAGGATCATATGATGTTGGCAATGAGTTCACAACTCATAAATTATAAGCGGCTTCTAGCAAAGCATTATAATTACCCAACATCACATGATAGTCTTATCTCGACTTAACAACTATGTTAGAGTGTATACAAGTATGATCTCCAGGACATTCCCTTCAATCTCCCACTTGTACTGGAATCAACTTATTCCAATAATCCCTTTGTCGCTATATCTCGATTCAACATAAGGCAAGAGCTCGTGTCATCCTTATAAAGTCAAATCATGTTTATCGAACTCTGATTTGTACTGATAAAAGCAAACGACTGACTTTCAGCTCGTTCGAGTGTGGCCACACATTTCCTCAGTACCAAATCTCTGATAGGCCCAGAGATATTTATCTCCCGTTATATAGGAGGGACAAATTCCATCTTGTTCCATCCCCTGTTTCCCACGCACTTCATGACGTGTCCAATCAATGTCTTTATAGTCACCAGTTATGGCTGACGTTTGACAAAGTCAAAGCAAACCAATTCATGTGCAGGAAATCATGATGAACTCAGGTCTAAGGACTATACTCTATAGTTGTAATGAGAAACTCATATGACACTCATATAACAATCTTGTTGAGTTCTCATTAGCGGGTCATGTCCGATACTGTGTTCTCAACACATATCTAGGTGATTGACTTTGATACTCCTATCAATGACACCATGAAACTTGGTCATCAGTCACATCACATACTAATCTCACGCGGTTATTAATGTCCCGATTTAATGACCTTCGACCAGGGACCTCAATAATTTATGACATTTACCGTTTATAGGGTTTCATGATCAAATCACGCATTTGATGACCTATAATAATGTCTCAAATTATTTTGGGACTATTATTATTTTTTTTTTTGACATCGAGATGTTACATTCGAATTCTATGCTGACGCAAATAGATTAGGATGGAGTCCTAACCACTGCGGAACCAGCTGACCAACATAGGAGAAAGGGGAGTCACAGGATCTTGAGCTTTTAGCAAGGAAGTCAGCCCGGATGTTCTCAGACCGCGGTGTATAAGATATTGAGAAGTTCTCAAATTGTTGTCTGAGCATCAGAAATTCTTCAAACTCCATTTCGAGAGATGGCCATTCCTCTTCCTCATGAATAATCTTAATCATCTGAGCACAATCTGATTCAAAATGAACATCAAGTCTTCCTAGACGAATCATATTTGGCATGGTCCAAATCAAGGCTTCAATTTCCGCATGAAGGGGAGACCTGTTGTTCAGTTCTGCCCCCAAACCTACCATCAACCTGTCGTTACCCTTTATGGCCACAAACCCGAAGCCGACGAGCTTCACGTCATGGACCCAAGAGGCGTCTGTTTGGCAAAGAATGACTTCGGGGTTGGTGGATGCAGGAGGCCGGGGATGGTTGAGGGTTATTGGTTCAGGCAGATCATCCAGAACTTCCACACTTTCCTCCATGACTTGTGCTAGACGCCAGCTCTCTGATTCCTGTATCGCCGTCTGAAGGGTATCGAGAGGGGATATTTCCTTCCCATTAAAGATTTTATCGTTTCGGGCCTTCCAGATGTACCATAGAAGCCAAGGAAAGATGACTAAAGCGTCATGTTGTGCTCCTTCTTCTCTTGCTCTCGTTAGCACGAAGTCAAAGTTGGTGAACAGTGAACTACACGGGAATAACCCCGGAGGTGTAGGTATAGAGGATAAGGCCCAGCATTGCTTCGCAGAGGGGCATTCGAAAAGCATGTGATTAATTGTTTCATTTTCCGCCCCACAGCGTGGGCAACCTCTATCATTACCACAACGGCGATCCGTCAATCTGCTTGTCGATCCGTCAATGTCTCTGATACCACTGAAGGAATTTTGTCAGGTTTTAACTCTTTAAAACTATCAAGTTCCTATTGCCACACGATCATGTTATTGAATCTATGTCCTCAGATCAAGGATTTACCTGGAGTTTTGCAGCGGAATTGTTTAGGTAAAACGAGATCTGGAGCGCCTCAAACGTTGTGCCTCTACAGCTAGTCCACACGCACACAAGACTGGATCAGGGATGCTAGTGCCTTTGGGAGCTTTTGAGTTTCTGTCTCGACGGCTAGGTTAATGCATTCAAGTGATTTTGTGGCTCTGATTCCTATATATAGGAGTCAAGCACGAAATCCCATAAACCCTTGGATTAACCGGTTTAAATTGAGTCGTTAATTTAAACCCGGTATCATTAATCCCGAGTGGTGTCGATCGACACCAATAAGTGGTGTCGATCGACACCCACTTATAAACTCGATATCAATGTGCAACAATTACACATTGATGAGATCATTACTTTAATGATCATTCCCAGTACTCGTTATCCAGTTTGCTTAGGTGTGTAACTCCATAGGATCATATGATGTTGGCAATGAGTTCACAACTCATAAATTATAAGCGGCTTCTAGCAAAGCATTATATTACCCAACATCACATGATAGTCTTATCTCGACTTAACAACTATGTTAGAGTGTATACAAGTATGATCTCCAGGACATTCCCTTCAATCTCCCACTTGTACTGGAATCAACTTATTCCAATAATCCCTTTGTCGCTATATCTCGATTCAACATAAGGCAAGAGCTCGTGTCATCCTTATAAAGTCAAATCATGTTTATCGAACTCTGATTTGTACTGATAAAAGCAAACGACTGACTTTCAGCTCGTTCGAGTGTGGCCACACATTTCCTCAGTACCAAATCTCTGATAGGCCCAGAGATATTTATCTCCCGTTATATAGGAGGGACAAATTCCATCTTGTTCCATCCCCTGTTTCCCACGCACTTCATGACGTGTCCAATCAATGTCTTTATAGTCACCAGTTATGGCTGACGTTTGACAAAGTCAAAGCAAACCAATTCATGTGCAGGAAATCATGATGAACTCAGGTCTAAGGACTATACTCTATAGTTGTAATGAGAAACTCATATGACACTCATATAACAATCTTGTTGAGTTCTCATTAGCGGGTCATGTCCGATACTGTGTTCTCAACACATATCTAGGTGATTGACTTTGATACTCCTATCAATGACACCATGAAACTTGGTCATCAGTCACATCACATACTAATCTCACGCGGTTATTAATGTCCCGATTTAATGACCTTCGACCAGGGACCTCAATAATTTATGACATTTACCGTTTATAGGGTTTCATGATCAAATCACGCATTTGATGACCTATAATAATGTCTCAAATTATTTTGGGACTATTATTATTTTTTTTTTTGACATCGAGATGTTACATTCGAATTCTATGCTGACGCAAATAGATTAGGATGGAGTCCTAACCACTGCGGAACCAGCTGACCAACATAGGAGAAAGGGGAGTCACAGGATCTTGAGCTTTTAGCAAGGAAGTCAGCCCGGATGTTCTCAGACCGCGGTGTATAAGATATTGAGAAGTTCTCAAATTGTTGTCTGAGCATCAGAAATTCTTCAAACTCCATTTCGAGAGATGGCCATTCCTCTTCCTCATGAATAATCTTAATCATCTGAGCACAATCTGATTCAAAATGAACATCAAGTCTTCCTAGACGAATCATATTTGGCATGGTCCAAATCAAGGCTTCAATTTCCGCATGAAGGGGAGACCTGTTGTTCAGTTCTGCCCCCAAACCTACCATCAACCTGTCGTTACCCTTTATGGCCACAAACCCGAAGCCGACGAGCTTCGCGTCATGGACCCAAGAGGCGTCTGTTTGGCAAAGAATGACTTCGGGGTTGGTGGATGCAGGAGGCCGGGGATGGTTGAGGGTTATTGGTTCAGGCAGATCATCCAGAACTTCCACACTTTCCTCCATGACTTGTGCTAGACGCCAGCTCTCTGATTCCTGTATCGCCGTCTGAAGGGTATCGAGAGGGGATATTTCCTTCCCATTAAAGATTTTATCGTTTCGGGCCTTCCAGATGTACCATAGAAGCCAAGGAAAGATGACTAAAGCGTCATGTTGTGCTCCTTCTTCTCTTGCTCTCGTTAGCACGAAGTCAAAGTTGGTGAACAGTGAACTACACGGGAATAACCCCGGAGGTGTAGGTATAGAGGATAAGGCCCAGCATTGCTTCGCAGAGGGGCATTCGAAAAGCATGTGATTAATTGTTTCATTTTCCGCCCCACAGCGTGGGCAACCTCTATCATTACCACAACGGCGATCCGTCAATCTGCTTGTCGATCCGTCAATGTCTCTGATACCACTGAAGGAATTTTGTCAGGTTTTAACTCTTTAAAACTATCAAGTTCCTATTGCCACACGATCATGTTATTGAATCTATGTCCTCAGATCAAGGATTTACCTGGAGTTTTGCAGCGGAATTGTTTAGGTAAAACGAGATCTGGAGCGCCTCAAACGTTGTGCCTCTACAGCTAGTCCACACGCACACAAGACTGGATCAGGGATGCTAGTGCCTTTGGGAGCTTTTGAGTTTCTGTCTCGACGGCTAGGTTAATGCATTCAAGTGATTTCGTGGCTCTGATTCCTATATATAGGAGTCAAGCACGAAATCCCATAAACCCTTGGATTAACCGGTTTAAATTGAGTCGTTAATTTAAACCCGGTATCATTAATCCCGAGTGGTGTCGATCAACACCAATAAGTGGTGTCGATCGACACCCACTTATAAACTCGATATCAATGTGCAACAATTACACATTGATGAGATCATTACTTTAATGATCATTCCCAGTACTCGTTATCCAGTTTGCTTAGGTGTGTAACTCCATAGGATCATATGATGTTGGCAATGAGTTCACAACTCATAAATTATAAGCGGCTTCTAGCAAAGCATTATAATTACCCAACATCACATGATAGTCTTATCTCGACTTAACAACTATGTTAGAGTGTATACAAGTATGATCTCCAGGACATTCCCTTCATAACAACCACACATTTGTTTAGTGTCATCATTTGCATACATTCACTACATCGTCACCGTTTATTCTTCTAAATATGCATTTACTCTTTTGATTCATTCTTTTCCTGAAGTGTAAATATCACATCACAAAATTTAATTAAAGTTATTATTCTTCAAATCTCCCCCACGCGCATGTCCTCGTCCAACTTTCAAAAATAGCATGACACCTCATATTCGTCGGTACCCTTATACCGTTTGTTAAAAGTATTTTCTGTTTTTGCTATTTTCCTAATTAGAGGCCATATTATTGACTTTCGGCAAATTCACCATTTTCGTAAACATATCACATTCTTTTGATTATGAATAAGTGTACATCTCCTAACTACAACCACAATTCATCAAACCCAAATCATATCAATCAAACTGCATTTTTATTTTCCACGTCGGCCCAAGCTTTCATATTACAATAATCAGTGCATATTTGAGTCATCCCAATCAAATTTTCATATTAGTCTATTCTTTGTAAATCCATGCCCGCGCATACTTCCGATGTAAGGTTCTTAACATAACTCTCTCAATAACTACAAGTATACACAATTGTTTATATTTACTAATGGATATCTCAAATTCATGAGAAACTCACCCAAGTTTTTATTTGAGATATTTTTTGTTGGACAACATCAACGATAAAAACTAAAACACTCAGCTAACCAAACCAGTAGAACATAACAATCTTCATTTGAGATATTTTAATGGGGATTTTCTCATGATTTTAAGATACGCAAAACAATAATTTATTAATTAAGAAATATTGTCTTATTTTATTATAGTTTGAGACATTTTGTTAGATACCTTATGTCCCGAGAATGGATAATGGGCATGCCGACTGTTTGGTAAAACGGGCTATTGCAGACGTAATTGTCAACCTCGAACCCTCTGTTTCTTAATTAATCTATGATAGGCATTTTGACAAAAAAAAAAAGAAAAAAAACATCTAATAAGTTTTGTCAAATCAAATATAATATGTGCAATTGCTAAAATATCAGATTACATGCAACATTAAGGAATGAACAATTTTAGAAACCAAACGACCCAAACAAACAAACAAAAAAAATTCAGAGTCAAACATCACCGCAAAAGGTTGTGGATCGTAAACGACGATTCCGTCGCTGTTGCTGAAGAAGGCGGAGAACGAGGCAGTCTAGCCGAGAAGTTACGAAGCGGAAAGCGATTAACATTTTCGTCTTCGTCTCCTCTGTCAAAGTTAAGCGCATAGCTCGACGGATCATAATGAAAATCTGTCGTGTGACGTCGAATGTGCTTCCCATGTCCAGCCACACCACCACCACCAACGCCTCCGCCACCAATACGATGGATCAGATTTTTGCACTTTTCATGTGATTTGGACAACGTTCGAGTGAGTCTAGGAGATTTGGTCTTGATTCCGCCACGTGGGCTTTGTGTAGACTTCTCGGTGGGAGTCGGTGGAGATGATGGCTGGTCAGAGATATTTCGGGGATGATGGGTCGTACGGAAACAGCCGGTGATACAAAGCGTTGATT
The DNA here is from genome assembly GCA_010577795.1 of Isatis tinctoria. Taxonomy (NCBI): domain Eukaryota; kingdom Viridiplantae; phylum Streptophyta; class Magnoliopsida; order Brassicales; family Brassicaceae; genus Isatis; species Isatis tinctoria. The sequence goes on along the minus strand of CM021248.1, from coordinate 10,261,958 downwards.
TGATTTTCTTTTTAAGAGACAAGTGATGGCTCATTGATTCGCTTCCCATTTCTTTTTCTTCTGATCTAATCAATGAGGCGAGAATTGAAAACGAGACATTTGAAAAAAAAAAAAAAAAGTGATCAGGAGATATTTGACTGATTTTTCAATATTTTGTCCCTAACAACTGAAATGTAAACCGAAACTTCGGAGGAGACAGTTCAAAAAAAAAAAAACTTCGGAGGAGAAGTTGAAAATTTACTATTTTAAGAATATTAGAATTTCCAATTTAAATGCGGTTCATTTTTGTTTAACTATTAGGTTCAAGACTTGTGAATTGTTGTGAGCAAGAGAATATTTAGGGTAAGAGTTGTGGAGACTTTTCTTTTAGTCTTCTAAAATGGGGGAGATTTTGAAAATTTTCAAAATATTTTAAATATCTTAACAATTTCTGTCAAGATTAAATTTATTAGAAATTTCCTTTTGCCACCAGTATTTAAAAAAAGAACTTTTTTTTTTTATTATTAGGAGTTCGTTTAGAGTGAGATTGACATTACGTATGTCAGTATGTGCATGGTTTGTGGATCAACAAAGTGATGCATGACATCATCGTTTTAAGAATACTTTTAATTCATTTTGAAAAACTGGAGAGGAAAATGATATCCCTCAAGATTTACACAATTTAGGAGAAAATAAATTTTTAAATTCAAACTTCTTTCCTCTACATTAATTTTTTAGAGAAAATACAAAACACATTTTTTTCCTTATCAAAATTGAAGAAGAATAATAAGGAAAAAAATATTAAATTTCATTTTTAATCTTTAAATAATTAAAAAAAAAATAGTATTTACACATTTAGCCACTCGAATTTTCGATATCTCTTTTTATTTTTCATCAAATGAATGGCATCCTCTTCTGGAAATCCTAGCTATTCATATATTTTTTTTTTTAAAATATCATTTTAAATATCATTTCAATATTATTTATATAATTTTCTTATAATTTTTTAATATATATTCATCTTATAATCACCAGTTACTCTAAAAAACAAATATTTTGAGAAAATTTCATTTACATTCCTCAAAATTCATCAATTCATTTCCTCTCTTTTCATTTTATTCATTTTATTCATTTTATTCATTTTATTCATTTTTATGTTCATTATATATTATTTTCATGGTCACCAATCGAAACCATCGTGTAAAAAACTATCCAAGTATGGATTTGAAAGTTGTATAACAGAATAAGAAAGGTTGTATACACAGGCCCGACCTAACGTAAATGTTGACCCATGGGCAAAAAAAAAAGTTAGACCCATTATCATAAAACAATTTTTAAAAAAAATATTTGAGCAAATTTTAAACATTTTTTAACTACAAATGAATATATTTTTCATAAAAATTAAGCTCTTTTCATTTAAAGATCTAAAATTTGGTTTTAGTTCTAGCAATGGGATCAGCCACCTCCTGCCTTTTATTCCACATTAAAACTTTATGTTCACTGTGATGATCAATTTTATAACACATATGGTGGTACGCGGTGATAGTTTGTATTTTGGGGAGTGATCTCCATATTTATGGTGTATAATGGTGGTTGTGTTCTTACCATAACCGTCTTGTTATGGAGACAACCACCATAGAAACCACTGTGAAAGAAGAAACGGTTTAGAATCAAGATTTCTAATTTGTTATATAGAGATATTAGTAGAATTGTTGACAATTTTAAATATTATTTTATAAAAAAATCAGTGAATTGAGTTTTAAATGGAAAAATATTTATAGTTCTTAATTAATAATTTTGACAAATATAATACAACAAAGGAAACATATGTGATGTAAACCCCAGAATTGATCCGGAACCAGCTGCACCAATTCGGGCCATATCGATCAAGAGAACTCGGCCAATGACCTGGTCTGGAACAAAAACCTTATAAAAGGATTTCAACCAGGCCGCGAAGAATCTAATAGCCGGTTTACATCCCAAAATACCAGTTTTAGAAACAATATCAAGAGCATACTTGCGCTGACAAAGATAAATGCTAGAAGGACTACGAGCAATTTCCAACCCGAGAAAGTGCTTAGCAATGTCGGGATCTTTCATGTGAAAGCATGTCGAGAGATAAGATTTGAAAGCGTGAATAGCCGGTGGAGAGTTACCAGATATACTCAAATCGTCGACGTAGACCAAGATTTGGAGAGATATACCGTCACGACCAAAAGTGAACAAAGAGGAGTCTGATCATGTCTGCTTAAAACCATATGTATTAAGAGCATCTGAAAGCTTAGAGAACCAACAACGAGGTGATTGCTTAAGACCATATATCGATTTCCAAAAACAACATACACAAGTATCTCCTGTAATAGAGAATCCCGGTGGTGGTTTCATGTATACTTCTTCCTTTAGATCACCGTGTATGAACACATTATGAACATCCATTTGATGGACTTCATAGTTCCTTTTGGCTGCAATGTCAAGAATCAAACAAACAGTGGTCATCTTAGCAACAGGCGAAAAAGTGTCCTTGTAATCAATACCTTCATTTTGTTGATTACCAAGAGAAACAAGCCGTGCCTTGTAACGTTCAAGAGTGCCATCATCTTTAAGTTTAACTCAGAAAACCCACTGACTACCGACCAGTTTCTTATGAGGAGAAAGTTCTTGAAGATCCCAAGTATGATTATATTGAAAAGAATCGATCTCAACCTTCATAGCAAGCTTCCATTCTTCAAACCGCATGGCCTCTTTAAAAGATTTAGGTTCAACAGCTGTACTGAGGGCCGCAATATAGCACCGATAACCTTCAGGGAACTGCACAATGGAAACTTTGTTTCGCAGAAAACAACATCCCGAGAAGTGAAAAAAACTGTAACATGCTGATTTTTGGTATGTATGGAAACATATGTGGGAGTGGTTAAAAGAATTGATTTGGCTACCTATGTCACCAAAGTGCACTTAACTTTTCGGTTAACCATCCAGAAATAACTCCAGGGTTAAGCGTGCTTGAGCTGGAGTAATGGAAGGATGGGTGACCTACCGGGAAGTGATTCGCGGTATCGTGTGAGTTAGGAAAAAAACACGGGGAACGGTCATGTGGTGATTGCAGGGACTATATATCATGACTCTCGAGCCTTCCGGATAACGCACCGACCGTCGGACAGGGGTGGGGCCCACAAGTCCGACTGAGGGATTGGTGACTCACCGGTAGGGGCGGCTGGGGCGTTATAAAAACTTGGCGGTCAAGATCATATCAATGCCATCCTTTCTTTCCATAGGGATACCCAACGAAAATACAACTGCGACTCTGACTGGCAAATTTATCACCTTTGTGATCCAAATTATGAGCATACGCTAAACAGCCGAACACACACAAATGTTTAAGGGATGGTGGTTGACCGTAAAGGATCTCAAACATAGTCTTCCCTTTAAGAACATGAGAAGGTGTTCGATTGATTAAATGTGCAGCGGTAAGAACACATTCTCCCCAAAATTCGATAGGTAATGTACCTTGAAAACATAGAGCTCGAGCCACATTAAAAATGTGACGATGTTTGCGTTCGACTAGCCCATTTTGCTGTGGTATATGAACGCAAGACGTCTCGTGAGTGATTCCGTTGGATTGAAAAATGAAGTCATGCACATGAATTCGGTGTCATTTCACTACGAACAGTTTTTACTTTCTTCCCAAACTGCCGCTCAATAATGCGCACAAAATTCTGTAGATGATGAGACACATTAGACTTATCCGGGAGAAGATATAACCAAACTGTTCGATAGCAATCATCTACGATGTTGAGAAAGTAACGCGATCCACAGAAGGCTGAAGTACGATAAGGGCCCATAAATCACAATAAATTAAATCAAAAATCCCTTTTGCATTAATCAAAGAATCTGGAAAACACTGTCGTGTCTGTTTAGCTCGAAAACACACATCACAAGAATCATGTAAAAGCTCAAAAGCAGTAAAAGATGAATAACAAATCTCCAGAATTTTCCCAAGGACTCGAGTAGAAGGATGACCCAAACGTTGATGCCAAGAACAATATCATTGTCGACACTAGTCTGATTTGAAGCCACAGTCTCAATCTCGTGAAATCGGTACAGTCCCTCTCCCTCACGATCACCCGCTCTGATCAGCATCCTCGTAGTGCAGTCCTATAGAATCAACAAACGATCAGTGATCTGGCCAACAAGAAAATTATCCATAGCTAGCTGGCCAAAAGACATCAGATTTGTATGTATGCCTGGAACAAGAGTGTTTTTCAAACACAAATGAGGTGTGAGAAACACAGTGCCCTGTTGACAAGAAAGAACGTTTTCTCTAGCAGGTTGTTTAACAAATACAGGGGAGATAGGACGAAGATCATGAAGTAACTCTGGTTGGCCTCTCATATGATGAATAGCCCCTGTATCTATTACCCATATAACACTACCATTCTTACCAGTCAAACAGTCCTTAGGTTTAGGAGTGTTAAAAATGCTCTGAATAGTACGCCATTGATCATCAGAGATACCAGCCAAGCCATGACTGTAATACCCCTATCAAAAGCAGAAAATGCCCTGAGTCCGAATTAAATTCAGAAGGACGGTGCAGACAATTTTAAAACTTCCGGGACTTTTCATGTAGATGCTCAAGACATTACTGGAGGTATTGCAAAAATATTCAGCTCAAGAAAAATTTCGAGCAAATCAGTTCAAATGACCAAGTTTCGCCCGTCCAAATGAAGTGAAACTTTGTGGAGACTCTAAGGACATATGGAAGAGTATTCTGACCGGAGCAATCAATTTTTGATCGGTGAAACATCTGTTAATCAGGTGAACCGTTTTAGCTCAAAAACGGGCAATACCGAACAAAGTTCACGGAGCTCATATAGGGACTGACCATTCACGTCACTAGCTGACTAATCCTTTCCAGAATAACATGTTTCAGCCTCTCAGAGATGGCGGACATCAGAGGGATGAGGTGGAAGAAGCTTAATGGCGAAGTAAGGACATGTGTCAACAATGAAGAGGTGGCACGGTCTAAGCAGTGCTTGGTGTCAGACGAGGTGTTAGGCTCTTCTCAGTTCTGTGAGCTTATTAATACCTCCTGTCCCCTCAGAAAATCCTCAATCACCATCCTGCTCCTTACCTTGTTAGTCTCGTAAAAGAAAGAGAAAGAGAAAGAGTGAGTTTTAGAGTGTGTGATCCGTGGAAAGTCTAGACCCAGAGTTAGAAGCTGTAGAAGGTTAGAAGTCTAAGCCTTGGTCTTCGTTTAAGGTGAGTTTCAGAGGTAGTAGCCCGTCGTTGTCCATGTTCTGTACCATGGCGTGAAAGCGTTGTGCTATAGTTATGGCTGCGATGGAATTCTTTTCTTCTTCTTCTTCTTCTTCTTCTTCTTCTATGATCGGTGGAATTTCTTTGTTTGCTTGATTGCTTGTTCGTTTACTTCCTTATTTGCATGCTTGATCCGTTTGATTGCTTGTTTTCTTGGTGTGAACGGTTGGATTTGTGTTTAAGGTGGCTCATGGTGTTTACAGGATGAGTTATCCGGGAAGTGGAGTTAATTTCGTGAATTTCCATGGTTAACTTAGTCTTGAATCTAGTCGGTGTTTGTTGGCTAACGTGTTGTACAGGTTGAACCGCGGTCTAAACATGAGAAAAGTTTATATGTGTGTGCGGTAAGCCTCAGAAGAGGTGGACTAACGATTTTCTGTGCAGATCTGTTTATCTTCTAGTATTACCATGATGTTGTGGTGTAAGTCTGTGGGTAGCTTATGTAGGTGTGGTTATCCTGCATAAGTGGTTAAGTGCGGATTATGTAGGTGAGTTTATCCTACATGATTTAGGGACAGTGTGGTCGGATTCCCCGCTTTCCTAACCGTGAGTTTATCGGTAAGAAGACTCGGAGTGACGGGATTGCAGCTTGAGGCCAAGTACTATCCGACAGGATAGTTAAGGGATAGCCGTAAACAGTCGGAATCCCACCGGGATGCACCGTGAGTTTATCGGGGCCCGGTTGAGCGAAAGGGATAGTCGTAGACAGTCGGAATCCCGCCGAGATGCACCGTGAGTTTATCGGGGCTCGGTTCCAAGATGCACCGTAAGTTTATCGGGGCTCAGTTTCGCTGTGTGATGTTCCTGCTTGATGGTCTTTGTGATAGTCAAGCGCAGGGTGTTCACGGAAGGGGAATCGTCGGACACACTGATGAGATCTCAGAGTCCACGCAAGTGTATGAATGCGTTGTGGGAATGCAAAGTGTGTTGGAGCGGAGTTGTCAGGAGTTTATGGTATCAATGCATATAGGTGCTAGAATTTGCATGCCTCGGCTATCATTTGCATGCTTCAACTATTATTTCCATGCTTCGGCTATTGTGTGTTTATTTATTGACTGTCTTTGGGTTTGAGAATTATTGTTCGGTTGGAGTATCCTTAACTCACTGAGTAATCTTAGATTACTCACCCTTTTCCCTCTCTCGCAGGTAACCAGTAGGAGTGGCGCGGAACGTTAGGGCACCGCAGTAGATTGTGTTGGCTTTTGTAAAACCGGTTTGTGGTTAAAGTATGTATTATCTCATTTGGCACTAGGCCTTGGCCACAAAGATATATATAAGTTTGTAAGAACATGTTTTGATTGGTATGATATATACAAAGATATGTTTTTGCAAACTTGGCTTGCTTGAATGATATTAGTCTAGTCTGGACTAACAGAACTTGATACCAAAGTACGGGTTGAAAAACCTTAGGCCGCGGTCGAGAGGTATCGAAGTTGACTGATGGAACGATTTGGTTCTCGGATTCGTCCTGGGATGAACTGATCTGTTTGTTAACCTCGACTTGTGGCGCTTCCGGATCGGTTTTGGAGTGCGGAGTTGGTTGTTCATGTTCTTGTTTGATTGCTGCACGGCCGACAAGTCAACGCTGATCTAGTCCGGTTCGTGGGTGTTACATTGACGATCAGCATAAATGATAGGTGAATTAGCAGAACTCGTAGAAGCTGCATTAGCGAGAATCTGAGTGATGTTTGCCTGTGGTGAAGAACCGCGTCCTCGACCAGAGGATTTGTTGTTATTCTTCGGTTTTGTCTTCCCACCACTCAGGATAACCAATGATTTTGAAACAGCCGACAACGCCATGTCCTGAGCGACCACATCCAGTGTAGATGCGAGAAGGATCACGGTTACCAGCATAAAGCGAGACTCGCTGGATTGAGAGGAAGTATGTGACGATCCACCAATGGGAGCGTCGGTACGATAGATGTGGAGTTAAATTGATGAGAAACTTGAGATGGAAAACTCATGATTTCAGCGTCCTTCGTAGCTCCAGAGTGTATTGTTTCATTCTGGACAATAGACTAATAAACTTTATCAAGATAAGGCAAAGGAGATATCGCACAGATTTGAGAGCGAATAATTCCATGAACCGTATCATCGAGACCGGAAAGGAAGTCGTGAACCTTCAAAACTTCAAGTTCTTTATCACGAGCTGCGTTGAGATCGCATTCGCACTTGCCGCAACTACATTGTTAAGAGTTAGTACACTCGACAATACCATCCCATAGCTTGGTCAAACGACCAAAATAATCATCAACGCTAGATCCTTGTTGTTTGCAAGAAGCCACCTGAGTACGGAGTTGTTGTAAATGCGCTCCACTTTTGATAAAAAAACATTTCTGAATGATACCCCACAAATTTTTGGCAACTTCTCGTGTAGAGATAGTTGAATGAAGTTTAGGTTCATTTGTCTTTTTGATCCAACCTACCAACAAGTGATTAATGGCAGTCCAATAGTCCAGATTCGGAGAATCATGCGATGGTTTTGGTATAGTACCATCGATGAAGCCAAATTTCTTGCGACTTCTCAGAGCCATACGAAGATTAATGGCCCATTCATCATAGTTTAGACCATTAAGAAGGGGTTGAGATATGATTGCGCCTGGATTGTCACTGGACGACAAATCATAAGGAGAGATCATTTTTCTTTTGGGAACACCATCGGCGGCTGCCATAGCTTGGTCAAGCGGCCAAAACAATCATCAACGCTAGATCCTTGTTGTTTGCAAGAAGCCAGCTGAGTACGGAGTTGTTGTAAACATGCTCGACTTTTGATAGAAAACCGTTTGTGAATGATAGCCCACAAATCTTTGGCAACTTCTCGTGTAGAGATAGTTGAACGAAGTTTAGGTTCAATTGTCTGTTTGATCCAACCTACTAACAAGTGATTAATGGCAGTCCGATCCTCCATATTCGGAGAATCATGCGATGGTTTTGGTATAGTACCATCGATGAAGCCAAATTTCTTGCGACTTCTCAAAGCCATACGAAGATTAATGGCCCATTCATCATAGTTTAGACCATTAAGACGGGATTGAGATATGGTTGCGCCTGGATTGTCACTGGATGACAAATCATAGGGAGATATCGGTTTTCTTTTGGGAACACCGTCGGCGGCTGCCGTAATTGACATCTGGAAACAGGATCGAGATGTTTATGAAAGAGGGATAGATGCTCTGTTTCTTAGATGAGAAAACAGAGGATGAAAAGAGAAGAACGGGCCGAGGGGTGTTTTTTGAAAGTTCGGATATTTTGTTCTTAGATCATTGTATGCTCTGATACCATGATAAGAGATGAATATCGATAGGACAGAATTGTGTTATTCATTTATTCTGAGTCATATAGTTATACATCAAGATTCCTAGATAAAAGGAAACGATAACTAAAAGGAAATCTATTATAAAGGCAAATGTACATATGTAGACATCTATTAACATATGAGAATATCTATTACTTTTGTATCAAGACTAATTCCTTAATAATATAATTCCTAAATTTCCACAAATATGGATTTGGAAGTTGTATGATTGAATACGAAGGCTTCTACTCAGGCCCGACCTAACCTTACTGTTGACCCATAGGCAAGAAGAGAATTAGACCCTTTATTGAAATACAATTATTTTTTTAATACATGAGAAAATTTTAAAAAGGCAAATCTCTCATCTAGCGCACATTCTAGATATTGTGACCAAAATAAACTAAAGGAGAGATGTGGAGAAACAGACGCGTTTAAACCACTTCTTCAGGGCTAGCTCGAGCTTTTCCCCTTCAGTCTTTAGCTTCCTCGAATAGGTTTAGAGCGCCACAGATCTCTCCCAATCGCCGGCTCTGGTTTCCGAATTGCAGATCGAGATTTCCGAACCGGATTAGAGATTGACCGGTCTGAATCGAAGGGAAGAGACGGAGGAGCAGAGTGAGGAGAGTGAGATCTCAGCGTGGGAGAGAGATGAGATCTGAGAGAACGATTAAGGGTGGCGAGTCTAGGAGATGTACGATGGTGGAAGCTGGAGATCCAGAAGCAAGTGCCGCATAAGAGAAAGATGTGGAGGAGAAAAAAGGGGAGAGAAATAGGGGGAGGATTGGGTCGTTGGCGACGGAGTCTAAAGGTGAAAATAACAGAGGGGAAGAAGTAGAGGGTGGTGGTGGTTGTGTTGGTGCTCTGGAGAGTGAGGAAGGATACTAGTGTTTGTGAAGGTTGGGACAACGAATTTCAATGCTCTTGTGAAAGCAGTGGTCAGTGAAAGGATAAAAAAAAGTTGCACAAGAGAGGATACACGCATCTTCTGATTCAGATGGGTCGTGGGATCTATTCTCCACCCAAGGTCATTTGTGATTACGTAAATAAACAATGAATCACATTTCTTTGGATATCATTCACTGCCTCTACGAACCTTCTCGCATGTCAATTACTAGTCGTGGATTACTTCACGCTTTCCTCGAGCATCGCATATTATATTCGATCTGCATCTCTTGTTATTAGTCACGCTGGTTAGTTGCGGTATAGTTTCTGCATTTAGAGTAACAGCAACCGTAGACTCATTGACTCATGATCTGGAAGTGTATTCGAGACACTGAAGCTGGGGAAGCCATTGATTGTGGTTGTGAACGAATATCTGATGGACAATCATCAGTGTGAATTAGCTGAAGAACTAATCAGTTAAATTCAAAAAATCCAGCATAACAATCTCTTTTTAAAACAACAGAAAGTTTTTTTATAAGTTTAGGAAAACTTTCCTAAAAGTTTAGAAAAACTTCCTGAATTTGTATTTGATCAACTAGTAAATAACATATAATATAATACGACCTTCCTAAATTTGTATGAATTTTTCGTAAAAATTGAAAAAATTCATAAATTCCAAAACTAATATTTCTAGATTCCTAAATCTACTCATACAAATTTTAGTAACTCCTAAAAGTTCATAATATCATTCTTAATCTTACTGTCTTTTTAAAACATTCGACAAATTATTCTAAAATTTTAGGAAAACCTTCCTATAAAGTTAATAAAAACTTACTAAATTTGTATTTGATTAACGGGACCCTTTGATTAACTGGTAATTAATATATAATTTGGGATAGTCTTCATAAATTTGTAATAATCTTTTCTAAAAGTTTAAGAAAAATTCTTAATTTTCAAAACTAACATTTCTAAATATCTAAAATACTCTTAAAATTTTTAGTAATATCTTTCTAAAAGCATTTTTTAACAGCAAATTATATTAAAATTAAGAGTCCAATGGACTTCGGAAGATACAACCGGAGTCATGCTCAACGGATATGCGATTAAAGAACGACAGTACAATAAGATAGCAGATAGATGCATTAAGAGGCGAGACTTGCTCAGCAGCGTGAAGAAACTCAAAGCGAAGCTTCACCCGTAACCCGAAAGCAAATGCTCTAAAGAGCAACCAATAGTCGAAATTATAATCAACGTTGAAACGCCTAAGTGGTTGGGCTTGACAACAGGCATGAAGCACCGTTGTTGATGGTCGTCGAAGCTGAGCGGAGGAGGATTGTTGCCGGAAGATTTGATAAAAAAACAAATATTAGACGCCGGCTACCTCTAACTCCTCTACCTCTCGGACAGATCTCGGAAGAAGATGTGGAACTGAGATGCCATGAAATTGACTCTTGGTCGTATGCTCGGTGGAGGAGAAAATTGGATCCAGATTTTGGCGGGGTGAAGAATAGGTCAAGACCCACAAAACAAATAACGGCCCAGGCCCATTTAGAGTTTGCCAAGTGAAGATTGCAACGAAGGAGACTCATGGCGGCGACGTATGGTCTCGTGGCGGGGACGTATGGTCCGGTCTTCCTAAAAGCTTATAATGTTTTTCTTAATCCTTAAGAATCTATATTATTAAAACAGGAAACATTTATAAGAAAAATATTTACCCATGTGTTATATTACATGTTATGCCATTGAATATTAATGATTTTTTTACAATTCATTAAGGGTAATTATGGAAAAAGCATTATCTCTACTAAACATGTTTCCAAACAATACAATTATTAAACATGTTTCCAAACAATACAATTATTAAACATGTATCCAATACAATTTTTTATAAATGTTTCATGTTTTAATAATAGATCATAAAATCAATTTTCAGTAAACATACATATAAAACAACATAGTTAAATATAATTTTGAACATATTTCAATAATAAATAATAAAAACCTTACATAGAGACTAAATTATAACATTAATAAATTTATAATTTAGAAAGCATAAAATTTTAACTTGAAAAAATTAAATTTTAAAAAATTAGATCAATATATTTAATTTCATAAAATGAAAATATCTAAAATAAGTTTATATATATATATATATATTCAATAATATAGTGAGACATGTTAAGATTATTGTTTTTATAATTAAGGATTTTTATTGTTTCTGCCATTAAAATATCTAAAACATTTAAATAATTTGAAGATGGATTAAGATAATCAATTAACATGTATTGATTATAAATTAATAGATTAGCTTCTTTTTTTATAAATGTGCAATTACTTTCAAATATATAAACAGGTCTATAAACTTTTGCAAATTATAATATTAATATATTAACATAATAAAAATATATATATCTATACATATATAATACAATAAACATATTATATAATCATACTATAAATTTAAATTTAATATAAATTATATAATATTATAGTCTTCTTCAAACTAAAACTAGCAACACATCTCAAATTATGATTTACACAGATATATGTGCCTACAGCCTACACATATATACACAACTAACAAAACTCTACAAAAATATCTGAGTAAAATATATTTAATATCAGAGATTCTCTAATTAAATCTAATATATTGATATTTATCAATATTAAAAAATAATTTCACCAACCACAATTCAAAAAAAGATACAGGATCCGATTTTGTTAGCTAATTATATTTTAAATAAGAAAACAAATTTGCATTAAAGAATATTCTGAATTTGCGTTCTATAATCTTCAAAAAATAAGACTTCAATCTAAAATGAAAATTAAAAAGATATTCTGCACGAATTTTTAATTATCTAAATTCTATTTAAATACTGTTATTGTTTTGTACTTTTATGTCTAATGCTATTGTTGTATTCTAATATTTTTATAAATGATATCTATATTTATAAAATTATATAATATTTTATTTAAATATAATATCGCGCTCACACCGGGACCGTAGCTATTGTCTTCTTAAAACAATAGAAGAATTTTAAAAACATTTAGAAAAGCCTTCCTAAAAGTTTATAAAGACTTACTAAATTTTTATTTGATCATTGTAAAAAGCTTAAAAAGAAATTTTAGAGGTTTAAAAATGCTTCTATAAATGTTAAAAAAAGCCTGATATAAAATATTGTGAAGGTTTCAGAAATCTATTAAATATTAAATAAAATTTATTCAAAAGAAAGTCTTCATAAGAAATTTTAGTAAGAGTTTCCTAACATTCAAGAAGGCATTCCTAGAATTTATAAAATGCTACTACAATGTTTACAAGGATTTCTTTAAAAATTCGAAAAGCTTAAAACTTAAGAAAAATTCGTAAAATATTTTATAACTTTTAGAAAAACATTAATAGCCCTGAAAACAAACAAAAAGTTGAATGGCTGAAAGTGTTAGGAAAACAATCAAAACATTCATGAAGGCTTTCTTAAAAAATTCTGGAAAAAAAAAATCATGTACAGATATGTAAGAACGCTTAACAGTAGTTGTCAAAAAAAATGCTTAACATTATAAATTGTTTCAAATACATTAGAAAGGATAGTATATATAAGTATAAATGCGTCTCAGGTCTAGGCGACAGATGATTTGATTTACATTTCATTGTAAATGTTAAAAGTTTAAATCATTGTCACGGAAAAAATAAAAGTCAGTGAATATATGAATCATCTTCTAAATGTCTTTTATACAGTTTAAGAAAGCCCTCTTAAATGTGCATAAAAGGCTTCCTAAGTTTACTTGATGTATAAATGAATAAAAATTCATATTTATACGCTTTTAGAATGTTTCATAAATGTATAAAATTACTTCCTAAATATTTTAAGAGATCTTCCATACAAATTTGAGTGGTATTAAAGTACACAACGTTTTCAGCGAGTTGCAGTGTGAGACTGTTGTAGATTCTTGCCAAATCTGTAACTATCTGAGACTTTTGTGTGTTATGTAACTATACAATCATTATCTCTTTCACTTTCTCTGTACTATTAAGCAACACCTGAGAGAGAACTTCTGGGTCTTCTGAAATATCACCAACCAAAGATTTCAACACCAAATGTGATGATCAAAGCTATCTCTAAGAGAAACTATCGAGCATGTGGTTTTCGAAATGGTGGTTGTGTTTTGTAAAAATCATAATCATTTTCCAAGAAGATCAGTATGTTTGTAGCATGAAAACGAATCAGTCTAGCCATAACCAAAATACGATAAAAGCTCAGAAAGTCCCAGTGTGATTGTTTCTGATGTTAGTAATCCCAAATCAATTTTGTGCTCGAAATGTTTCCGCTTTCCTTTCAATACAATTTCAACATGTGCTTTGTGCGATCAGGGCTTCTTGATTTTCAGATTTGATATTAATCGTCGCTGCTTCCTCTGGACACCGGAGAGGAGAAAGCTAAGGTTAACGAAGACATATCAGAGTTCTAATTTGTTCCATTTTTCCTTAGGATTTTCCGTCAAAGTAGCGAGATATCATTTCCTATATTGAAGAAACTGTGCTGATGGAGGCGATTTGACAACGATAGAGACGGAACTGCTCAATGATAGCTTTGAGATTTTTGCCATCTTTGTCGATCAAAAGAAGGAAGACGACTATATAAAATGTCATACCTTTATTTTTTAACGTTTAAATAAAAAAGTGGTAAAGAATGGTAGAGAAGTCATTTATCCATTTAGTGAAACCATTTTGGTCATTTTTCTATTATCATGGTATTCTCATTTTAAATTTTTTTTTTACTACAATTGAATATTTTTTTTCAAAAAAATAGCTTTTTCATTTAGATATCTCAAATTTGGACATATTCTTATTAATATTTTGTATTTGGTTTTAGCTTTTATCAATAGGATCAACAACCAACCTCCTTCCTTCTATTCCACATGTAAATTTTATGTTCAGTGTGATGATCAATTTTACAAGACCATCCACATTGGTTTTTATGTTCAACACCCTACTTTTTATTTTTTAACACTCCAGATCATACTCTCTCTCTTCCACCTAATAATTAAACGTTCATTCAATTTTTATACTCTACAATGGTTTTGTTTAATAAAATTTAACACCCTACCCCACCATTTATTATTTCATATTTTTATTTTCTATTCAAATTTGGAATCATAATATTAAAAAAATTATCAATTAAAATTAGAAACATTAGTATGATTAACCCATTTGACAGAAAATATATTTTTTATTCTTAACTGAATTTTTTTCAAAAAGTAAAAAAAAAAAATATTATTATTAAAAAATAAAACTTATAAAAACTTTCAAATGCAATACGATACAAACACACAACATAACTAATACAAATACATAACATAATTAATATAGTAGAAATAACTCACGAACAGTAAAACACTTAAATCACACAACACACAAAAACTTAAAAATCTCTTTAACCACGGAACATTCTGAATTTTGCACATTCCGGAGCAATGTTCGTTGCAGTTCTCGGCAATTTTACCCCAATATGCTTCATTTTTTTGGTTCCAGCCAACAACACTGTCTGTTCCATATTTAATCCACCCACTGAGTAGCACCAAATTTTGATCAGTGGTCCATTTGGAGATTTTACGGCGAGCAGGAGTTGAATCCTCTGCATTTGGAACATCATCATTAACACCGCTCATGCCACCAAGACCTATTTGTGTAGAAAATTCAGGAAATTCAATTGCTTCAATATTCAGAACAATTTCATTCCTCGTTGGAGCAGAAGATGAAGGAGGTGTTTGAGATAAATATGGCATCATCGATCCATAATATGGACGATAGTTTCGAGCAGATGATGGCATGAAATAATTTGGTGCAAACCCATAATTTGGTATATTTTGAGATTGGTTGGAAAATGGATTTTGAAATTGATAATTGTTGAGATTTTGGTAGTTAAAAAGAAAATTAGTAGAATTTTGGGTGTTATTGGGATTATGATCGGGATTTTGGTAGTTAAAAGGAAAATTAGTAGAATTTTAGGTGTTATTAGGATTATTATTGGGATCCATTTAACAAAAAAAAATTAAGAACACAACAAGAGTTGGTTGGAAGATGATATAAAAATCTACTGAAAATAACGTTTTTTCTGTTTCCAAATGAAATGAGACTAGTCTCTATTTACAGATCATAAAAATGATAAATTTTGGAATAAATTTTATTTTCTGAAAAATAGTTTATTATACAATAATTGAGCTTGAATAATTGGGAGGAAATAAAAACAATCAAAATTCTTAGTAGCCAATAGGATTGCAGCATATTTTATCATCTAAAAATTGATAATCTACTATCCAATCTACTACATGCGCTCACATCTTCACTTCCTCACATCCTCTCACAAATCGCCACGTGGCAATGCAGATCCCAATTTTTTTCATTCAAATCCAATTAACCCACTTGTATTCTCAGTAAATTCAACAGGTTCATTGTGGAGTTTAAATTTTTGAGTTTTTTTTCAACAACGTTAATGTGGATGGTCTAACAGATGGTTCCCGCTGGTTTTTCGTATTTTGCAGGGATCTCCATGTTTACGGTGTATAATGGTGGTTGTGTTTCTACCATAACCGCCTCATTATAGAAACAACCACCGTGGAAGAATGAATGGTTTAGAATCAAGATTTACGGCGATATTCTTAGAATCCTTGACACTTTTAAATTTCATTTACGTCCAATAAAATCAGTAAATTGAGTTTTAAATGGAAGAATATATATAGTTATTAATTAAAATGTTTGACCAATATAATACAACAAAGGAAACATAGTTTTGGAGAGGAGATAAACTAAAATATAAACCGTGTTATGTAAATGCGAATTTGAAGAAGATATTAACTGTTACTTCATTTGTTTTATGCTTTTATTATCTATGTTGTTTTATTTACTTTTTGTATTTATATTATTTTCTTATGCAACTTTGATTTTATATAAATAAAGATTGGTGTTAAAGAAGAAAATATATGAGTTATCGTTTTTGATATTTATTTAGAAACTAAAATAAAATAAATAATAATAATTTGTAATAAATAATTGTATAGGATTGGCTATAATAAGATGTTAATGATAGAATGTCCATCGAACAAAATAATGAAAATATATGACTAATAAAGAAAGATTGAGAATTTATGATGAATTGTTTATATAGGACCGTAAAATGTTGATGGTAAAATGTTTGAGAATTCATGATTGAATTTGAATCCAAAGAGAATTTACGAAATCTGAGATTTGATTTGGAATTTGGTTTAATTATCCAAAATGATTTTAAGAAATCTGGGGTTTGGTTTTTTAAAAAAAAATAAGTTAACAATAATAAATTAAAGAAAATGATTAAAATCTGAAATGTATTTGGTTATATCTGTTAAACATATAAAATGTAAAAAAAAAAAAATTGAAATTTGGGTATATTTGGAAAAATACAATTTTCAACTTTTAGAATTATTTAAAATGATATGTAATATTTTTTGTCAAGTTGTGTATTCTATAAAATGAAAAAAAATGATATTGAAAGTTTCAATTTTTAAATTTCAATTAATGTTTTTCTTTTTCTCATTTTAAAAGATTTGATTACTTTTTTGACATTGAAACTAAAAAGTCAAGAAAATGGTATTGGTATTCATTAATTTTTAACTATAAATTGTCTTTTAAATTCCTTCAAATCCTATCAGATATAATTTATTGATGAAATCCCAAATTTTTAATAAACTAGAATTTTAAAGGAATTATACAAATAATTGATCCAATAAACTGAGATTTTAAGAAATTTTTACAAATGTTAAATCCAATAAAAAATGATTTATAAAAGAAATGAATTATTTTTAAATGAATGATCCAGTAAACCCCATTAGAGTTTCGGATCCATTCAGCTAAATGAACATTTATTCTTGAGTAAACGCCCATTAAATATCCATTAAAGAAGCCCATTTTAACTCTAGTGGCACCACAAAACAGAGTAACATAAACATTACTATTAGCACAATATATTTATATCTTCCCACTCATAACCTATAACGAATCCTGAGGAATTCCCAATAATAGTTAAGCATATGATCATCAGGTCTCACACAATCCCACTTCCCATTACAGAATATAGCATACGCATCCGCTGCATACCTGTGAATAACTTTCCAATAAGCTTCACGAACAAAAACTTTTAAGAGAAGAATGGTTCTCAGATTGATTTTGGGAATTCAAACACTTACTTTCCAACGCCATGCAGTTGAGTGACATGAGTCCAGCTCTCTTGAAGATACTCGAGAGAAAACCGTTGTATCATTTTGGATCTCTTCTTCTGTAATCCAAGAGGCTTTATCAGAATCTCTATCTCTCTCTCTTCGACTTCTATTGCACTCTTTGCATTCGGACACAGCGCAAAAAAGTCTGATAACACTCCTCGCGCCTGCAGACACGTTTAAAGTAATCCACTGACCAAACACAAAACCTTTTCTTCTTACTGAATTCAACAAGAGCACGCAATTCAATTCATGGATAGTCATTTACTTATCATACCACTACTCGCATCTACTTCTTCTGAGTAAGTCAAATTGAATGATTTACTGTCACTGATTAAGAAGGTATGCAACAATCAGATGGCAACACTAAACAAACCCACTTACTAATTTGATCTGAGATGCTCTTAAACAAAACTAAAATTATATAAGTTCAGCAAAGATATGGAAGAAAAAAAGGAGAGAACGAGGACAAACCTGTGCACCAGATGTTCTGTTGAGAAGCATACATATGACCAGCACCCGCCATGGATCATGCCAGTGATCTTCTTGAAGCAGATTACATGGAGATCGTGGAGGCACCCATGTGTTATCTGCCATTTTCCGCAGGTATGCCTCATCGGTCCTCTGACATCGAGAGAGTGAAGGGCTCACAACAGGAGTTTTCCTCACCTTTCTTGGTCTCTCCTTTTGTGATCCATTTACTTGGCTTCCATCCGCAGGCACTTCATGGAAATATCTTGAGACTTTCACGACCTTAAACTGCTGACGCAAATTTCTTGGCTGGTTTGACTGCTCTGGTCCCTGGAAGTATGGTGAAACTCTGCGGACTTCAGCTTGAAGTTTGCTGCTTCCATTCCTATATTTTCTACCATTTTGAGAAGCAACACTGTCAGAAACAGTTGATGACTGGAAGTATGGAGAATCTCTTGGGATACTCGCTTGAGCTTTGCTGCTTCCTTTCCTATAGTTTCTTCCACTTTGAGTTTGAGAAGAAACACTATCAGAATCGCACCTCTTGTTTTGCTGTTGTGAAACAGTTGATCCCTGGAAGTACGGAGAAACTCTTCTTATTTGAGTTTGAAGTTCACTGTGATCATCATCATCAAAAGCTTGTTCCTTTACGGTCTTCCCTGAAGCAATTTGAGGAGAAACAAGATTACTTTTTTCTTTACTACCAAACCCATTTCTTGTCTTCCTCGCACCTTTATAAGTGAACCTAGAGAACAAATCATCCAACTTTCTACATGAAACAAAACTGTTGCTTTTTTCCTGAACCAAATCACCGGAGCCATGTCTGGTTTCAGTATTATCGTCAACACAACCCAAATCTCGAGTTCTAACAACATCCTCACTGAATAAACCAAACGAGCGACTCTCATCCCTTACCTCGATGACATCGGAGTTGGGTCTGTCGTTTAAGTGGTAAGGCGAGACCCGACAAGTCCTTATCACTGAACTATCATCGTCGTCCCTTCCAAGCCTACTTCGCTGATACTTATAAATTACTGGAGGAACCATCTCAATTTACATATATATAACAGTCTCTTGAAATCCCAGAAACCGCAGTGAATTCAACCCTCGTAAACTCTCTTTTTCGCCAATGTTTCATCTCCTCCCTTCTCCTCCCTTTCAATGTCGGTAAATTACATTTTTTTCTTTCTAACTTACGTATGGGCCCAGTCATTGGCCCAAATCCAAATACAATCAATTTATTATAGTTAGACCAAAACTGAGATATAAAGCCCAACAGAAGAAACTAAAGGTTTTTAGGTACAAAAGCCCAAAAAGAGAAGGAAAGTCATAGGAATTAGCATTACTCTATTCGTTCCAAATTCAAAAATATAGCTTTATCCTCTTCGCTAGCCCTGGGCATAAGACCCCGAGCTGAAAAACTGGAATCGAAGAACCAAAAAAAATATGTTCGGTTTGTTCCAGTTCCATCTATATTATCTATTGGATCCAGAGTCGAGGAACTATAGGTATTGGTTTGGTTCTGTTTCCTATACGAGAACCGAAGATATTTAAGTATATTATCTCATTGTTGGATGTTGCTTATCGAATTAGAACTATACGGTTTTCATTTTGGTTTTCGAAATTTTATTTTGTGGTTTTCTTTTTGTATTGGACTTAAAATAATTCAGGTACTTAAGTTTTATTTCGGATAAAAATTGTTATTTCGAGTATATAAATTATCCAAAATCATATGAGAACCAAAAATTTCGGATATGTTACGGCTCTTCAAATTATGGAACCGAACCAAACCGTAAGCGACAGAAACCGAACAAAATACTCAAAATGCTGGGGGCTACTCTTCACTTAGGGCTTGATTGGAAGAGCATTTTTAGAGCATTATGCTTTTTCATCAGCCAATCAACTTTTGTACATAAAGCATTTAGAGAAGCATTTAGAAGCTGCTAATGCTCTCAAATGCTTCTCCTCTCTATGCTCTGAGATGAAGCTTTTTGTAGAGCATTTACCATTTAAATATCTAATAATTCTAAAATAATTATATATAATTAATTAATTATGTTAAGTAATACCAAAAATTATATTTATATTCAATTGTAAATTTTATATTTTTAAACTAATATTTATCAACAAATTATTTTTATTATATTTATAATTATAAAAATAAAATTAATAAATAAAATTTTAAAATAAGGAAAAACATTATGATAAATATATTGTAATTATAAATAAATATATAATACATACAAATAAATATTTTAAATATATTTTTTGAATTTTATATAAAATTGCTCACAGCTCTGCCATTCATTTAAAAAATATATATTAATCAGAGTATACAGCTTCAGCAGCATACTGCTTATGCTGCATATGGTTACTGCTTTACTATCAGCTATACCAATCATAGCCTTAGTCGTTGTTTCTCATTGCAAAACGGAAAAAGAGAGATGAACATTAGCTATAAAAGGTTTATGGCCCTCCAATTTTAGATATCTAGTATGATGTCGATACATAAGAAATCAACAACACTTTCAAACCAAAATATATCAATGTTCGTTATATATTATTGTGGTAAACTGCTCTATATAGGGGTGAATCTACTCCCACTAAAAAAAAAATTTACATCTTAATTACAAAAGACTAGACCCGGACCCGCGCGTCGGCGCGCGGGATATGATTAATAGTTCTGCAATTAAAACATAAATTTATTTTATTTATAAATTCTTTTGATATAATTATTTTAATTTTGTGATTTGTGTTTAATTCAATTTTGTATTTAAATATCTAAACTTATAAATTTATAATATTATAAATATAAATATCATTTATAAAAGTATAAGAAAACAACAATAAAATTGCACATAAACATTAACACTATAATTAAAATTTCTGTGGGAATTATAAGTAAAGTTTTTTTTTTATTGTTTGATTAGAAATTGAGAGAAAGAAAGTGGTTTTAAATAAATAAGAAGAGAAACGACAAAAATTTATGATTTACGTGAATGTGATTGAAAAATAAGTTAAAGTTAATTTAAAAACAGAAAATTTGGATACTAATATTTATAAAAAAATTTAGCTTAATATTGAGATTTGTTAAGTTATTTAACTTAAAAAATTATTCTTATTTCAAAAAAATATTTTCATATTTTATTAAATATATTAATCATAATGATTTTGTAAAAAAAAATTAAATGTAGCTCTTAATACAAAAGTAATAGTCATTTTTATATTTAATTAGTATAAATATCAAAAAATTAAAATTGTAAAAAAATTATTCTCCAAATATTTTTAAAAATTTCATCCAAATTTGGGCTCAGCACAAATTTTTGACATTCTTGTTGGATCTGGGCCGAATTTAACAAAATTGAGAGCCTAAAATATGATATAATATGCTTTCTCATCGAATTAATTTTAACTAACTAACATAAATTTTTTAACATAGATACGGGTAAAGAATTCTGTTGACACGTTTCGTTATCGGTTTTGTCATTACCTTCCATATTTCTTTCTTTGTCTTCGAAGACTTTTCAAAGTTCTCTCTTTTTCTTCGTTTTTTTTTTTGACATGCAAGAGATTGCTTACCGATTCATAATCTCGATCCTAACCTTTGATAGATTCTACAGAAATTTTCATTTGATTCTGGTCTTAAACTCTATCATCTATCTCAATCTCTCTTCAATTTTTTCCGAAAAGATACATGTATAAAGCATTAGGGTTTTTGTTCCAATCCGACCAACGATGTACAAAAGATACAGATCTGAGCTTCTGAGACCTTCGAAGACTATCCTTTAACTCCATCTGAAGCGTCTCGGATCCGGATCTTCTCATCAAACTCGACATGCAAGCCTTCTCATCTGCCGCCGGTTCATCTTCTACTTGTGTCTTTCATCGCTGCGTCAGGCTTATGGCTGTACGGAGGAAGGTATGTCTCAGGTCTAGAATGTCGTCCGCTTCTTTAATTGCTTTTATGGGTCGTCTTTTCTCATGTGTTTTTTTGTATGTTGTGTAGATTGTTTTTATGCAAAGAAGGTTTCCTTCTGATTCGACTAAAAGACGGGCTATTCCAGTTCTCCTATCGATATGATCTTATGATAAGATTCTTATCTACTCGTTTTTTATTCATCACGGCAGAGACACTTTATGTTGACGGGAATAAAGAAAATGAACTTAGTCTGAATTATTTTTGTCACGACCCACCTTTCCTCCCCACCCCCAACCACTCCACCATCTTCCTCCCCTTTTTATACAGCTTTTTCCCCTTGCCTTGATCACCTTCCACCGTAAACCAGAGAGAGAGAGAGAGAGAGAGAGAGAGAGAGAGAGAGAGAGAGAGAGAGAGAGAGAGAGGAGGAAGAAGAGAAAGAAGAAGAGGAGGAGTTTTCTCATCTCCGACCGCCGTCGTTCACCGCAGGTACACCGGAAAACCGTTTCCGATTTGCTTCTTATTGGTTGATCTTCAATCGATCATAACTTTCTAACCGTGGCGTTTCTCGAAAATCCAAGGCCACCACCGGATTCAGAACGACGAGACGAAGCCACGCTCAAAATCTCAGCCTCCAGCTCCGCCGCACGTGCCCGCACGCGCCGCCAGAAGTCAGGCGCGTGAAGCCCACGCGCGCCACGCGCCACCACACCGTCGACCGGAGACGCGTGAATCTCACGCGCCACCGCCGCCGACACCGCCGCCGTCGCCGCCGGTGACTTTTCCGGTGAGTCTCGCCGTTGCTCTCCGCCGCCGGCCGCCGATCGCCGCCGCCGGTCGCCGCCGTGACTTCCGCCGCCGGTCGCCGGAGACTCGCCGGCGATCTGGCCGCCGGTTTGAGTCCGGTTTGGCTTAACCGACCGGTTCAATTTCGGTTCGGTTCGGTTTGGCTGGTTTAATTCAATTTGATTTCGGTTTGGTTCAATTTCTGGTTAAAATCAATTGAGTCCGGTTTAGTCTGGTTTGGTTCGGTTTAATCCGGTTTAATCGCGGTTTGATTTTGACTGGTCAGACCGTTGACTTTGACCGGGTTGACCGTTGACCGTTGACTTTCTTACCGTTGACCGTTGACTTTGACCGTTTTGACCCGTTAACCGTTTTTCGCCGTTCGAAAGCCGTTCTGACTCGAAATTTCGTTCTGATTTCAGATTCAGTGCCCGTTTTAGCATCCGGAGTTCAGAGGCCGCAGTAATCATCCATTTTAGCTAAGGTGAGGGCTTTTCGCGGACTTTCGTATCTTTCATCTAAAAAGCGCCGTAGATAGGATTTAGTACTAAATGTGTTCCGTTTCTATGCTAGAGTCTTTTTAGGATTGTGTGTAAACCGGACTTAGGAATAATAGATGATTCAACCCATTGATTGTGCATTAAATTGTCAACTGATTATTTTATTCATGCTAGAGCTAGGATTAGTTGACCATGTGGGTCGTTAGGGATTGCGGGGGTACAGAGACGTTATCTTTGTACTTGCTGATGGATTTTGTTCAGGTTTTAATCGAATTAAAACAGCCCTAACAACAATCCTAAACCACGGATCTTGTGCCAATTGAATCTACGATGAATATATGTCAAATCTCGAACATACCTGAAGATTTGCAGCGGAAGAAGAACAGGTAATCGAGATTAGGAAGCGCCTCAAGTGCTGCGCCTCTACAGAAGTCCACACGCACACAAACTGGACGGCGGGATGCTAGTACCGGAGCGAACGATTCGCCTTCGGGTTTTCTGAAACGTTTTCTCTGTTTTCTCAAGCTTCCAAGAGCTTCTATGATGTATAAACTCGAGCAGCCCTCATATCATATATATAGGCTGGAGTTGCCGACAGGTCCTCGCAGAAAGTCAAGGATCTTCTAGAAGACGATCCCGAGTGGTGTCGATCGATACCAACCATTGGTGTCGATCGACACCTTCACAGAAAATCGATATCGACGTATATCTTATATACGTTGATCATAATCATTACTCTAATGATCAAAACCCAATTTATAATATCCAGTTTGCTTAGGTGTGTGACCCTATAGGATCATATGATAATGGTAATGAGTTCATAACTCATAAGTTATAAGCGGCTTCTAGCAAAACATTATAACCGTCCAATACCATATGATTGTCTTATCTCGACATCACGACTCTACTAGAGTAAATACAAGTATGATTTCAGGACATTCCCTTCAATCTCCCACTTGTACTGGAATCAACTATTCCCATAATCCCTTTGTCTCTATATCTCGATCTGGCATAAGGCAAGAACTCGTGTCATCCTTAATCAACCAAACCATGTTTATCGAACTCCGATTTATACTGATAAAAGACAAACGATTGACATTCAATCCGTTTGAGCGCGGCCACGCATTTCCAGTATCAAATCTTCGATAGGCCCAGAGATATTTATCTCCCGTTATATGGGAGGGACAAATTCCATCTTGTTCCATCCCTGTTTCCTACACACTTCATAATATGCCCAATCAATGCCTTTATAGCCACCAGTTACGGCTGACGTTTGACAAGTCAAAGCATACCAATTCATATGTAAGAAAACATGATGAACTCAGGTCAAAGGACTATACTCTATAGTCGTAATGAGAAACTCTTATGACACTCATATAACAATCTTGTAGAGTTCTCATTAGCGGGTCATGTCCGATCATGTGTTCTCTAACACATATCTATGTGATTGACTTTAATACTCCTATTAATGACTCCATGAAACTTAGTCATCAGTCACCTCACATACTAGTCTCGCGCGGTTATCAATGTCCAACTTTGATAACCTCGACTATGGACACAAATAATTTATGTCATCTATCACTTATAGAGTCTCATGATCAAATCACATATTTGATGATCTATAAGAATGCCATAAATTACTTTTGGACAGTTATTTAATAACACCATTAAATAATACTGAAACAATTTCATTAAATAAAACATAACCAAATGTATGTTTACATGAACATCAAAATATAAATATGATAACTCCCACTAAAACAAGATTACTGCTTAAGGAATCTAATGCCTATAGCAGCTGCATGACTCTCATGCTTCGGTCGTGGGAGTGGCTTAGTCAACGGGTCAGCAACGTTCTCGTCTGTCGGAACTCTGCTGATCTTGACGTCACTCTCTCAATGATATCACGAATCAGATGATATCTCCTCTCAATGTGTTTGGATTTCTGATGTGATCTGGGCTCCTTAGCCTGAGCTATGGCTCCATTGTTGTCACAAAACAATGCCACAGGCTCAGAAATGCTAGGAATCACACCAAGCTCAGTAATGAACTTCCTAATCCAAACAGCCTCCTTCGCCGCTTCAGAAGCAGCGATGTATTCAGCCTCGGTCGTTGAGTCCGCCACGGTGCTCTGCTTGGAACTCTTCCAACTAACTGCACCTCCATTCAGACAGAAAACGTAACCAGACTGAGATCGGAAATCGTCTCTATCTGTCTGAAAGCTGGCGTCTGTATAACCACTCACTACAAGCTCATCACTTCCTCCGTACACTAAGAACTTATCCTTGGTATTTCTCAAATACTTCAGGATTGTCTTGACGGCAGTCCAGTGACTCTCACCGGGATCTGATTGGTATCGACTCGTCATGCTTAAAGCACAAGCAACATCTGGACGAGTACAAAGCATGGCATACATAATAGATCCTACTGCAGAAGCAAAAGGAATCCTACTCATGCGCTCTCGCTCAGCAGGTGTCGAAGGACACTGCTTCTTG
The DNA here is from genome assembly GCA_010577795.1 of Isatis tinctoria. Lineage (NCBI taxonomy): Eukaryota > Viridiplantae > Streptophyta > Magnoliopsida > Brassicales > Brassicaceae > Isatis > Isatis tinctoria. The sequence goes on along the minus strand of CM021248.1, from coordinate 10,236,074 downwards.
CTGAGAGTAATGCCATGAGACATCGGAAGCAAGCCCTTCTTGGAATCATGCATGTTGAACCTGTGTAGAACCTTATCGATATAAGTGTCCTGGCACAGTCCAATCAGCCTCTTTGATCTATCTCTATAGATCCTTATTCCAAGAATATAGGCGGCTTCACCCATGTCTTTCATCGAGAAACAACTTCCTAGCCAGTCCTTTACTGACTGAAGTAACGGAATATCATCTCCTATGAGAAGTATGTCATCTACATACAGTACGAGAAATGCAACTGCGCTCCCACTAATCTTCTTGTAAACGCAAGGTTCCTCTTCGTTTCTAATGAAGTTAAACTTTTTAACTGCTTCATCAAAACGTAGGTTCCAACTCCGAGATGCTTGCTTCAATCCATAAATGGATTTATGAAGCTTGCATACTTTCCCAGCAGCATTAGGATCAATGAAACCCGGAGGTTGTGTCATGTACACATCCTCCTCCAGAATTCCGTTAAGGAAAGCTGTTTTCACATCCATTTGCCAAATCTCATAATCATAATGAGCGGCTGTTGCTAGGAGAATCCGAATAGATTTAAGCATAGCGACTGGGGAATAGGTTTCATCATAGTCAACACCTTGAACTTGTTTGAAACCTTTTGCCACCAACCTAGCTTTGTAAATCTGAACGTTTCCATCCACATCGATCTTCTTCTTGAAGACCCATTTACACTCAATGGCTTTTACACCATCAGGTAAATCACCCAAAGTCCATACTTGGTTTTGTGACATGGAACCGATTTCGGATTCAGCGGCTTTAAACCACTTTTCGGAGTCAGGGCCCATCATTGCTTCTTCGAAAGTCGCAGGTTCGTCACTGTCAATGATCAAGAGATCATGACAATTAGTCACAAGAAATCCATATCTCTCGGGCTCTTGACGAATCCTTTCGGATCTGCGAACTTCTGGCATCACAGGTTCGGACTCTACAACTCTTTGTAGATCCAGTCGCTGCTCTTCCTCGACAGGTTGAGCAGGCTCCTGTGATTCTCGAACTTCTTCGAGTTGTACTTTACTCCCACTGTTCTTCTTGGAAAGAAATTCTCTCTCAAGAAAAACACAGTTCTTAGCAACAAACACTTTGTTCTCAGAACGGTTGTAAAAGTAGTAAGCCTTGGTTTCCTTAGGATAACCAACGAAGTAGCACTTATCAGATTTGGGTTCAAGCTTATCAGATATCAACCGCTTGACATAAGCTTCACAACCCCAAATTTTAAGAAAAGACAATCTTGGAACTTTTCCAGTCCACATCTCATATGGTGTCTTCTCGACTGATTTTGATGGAACTCTGTTTAGCGTAAACGCAGACGTCTCTAGAGCGTATCCCCAAAAGGATAATGGAAGATCTACTTGACTCATCATCGATCGAACCATATCTAATAAAGTCCGATTCCTCCTTTCAGACACACCATTCCACTGAGGTGTTCCAGGAGGAGTGAGTTGTGAAACAATTCCACAATTACTCAGATGATCACTGAACTCTTGGCTTAAGTACTCACCTCCACGATCTGATCGAAGAGCTTTGATACTTTTACCAAGTTGGTTCTGTACTTCATTTTGGAACTCCTTGAACTTTTCAAAGGATTCCGATTTATGTCTCATTAAATAGACATAACCATATCTACTGAAGTCATCAGTAAACGTGATGAAGTACTGAAAGTTTCCTCTAGCACTAACACTCATTGGACCACATACATCGGTATGTATTAGTCCCAATAGGTCACCGGCCCTTTCATTAAACTTATTGAAAGGAGCCTTTGTCATTTTGCCCAATAAGCAGGATTCACACTTCTCAAATGATTCAAAATCAAATGAGTCCAAAAGTCCATCTTTATGAAGCTTTTGAATCCTTTTCTCATTGATGTGGCCCAAACGACAATGCCAGAGAAACGTAGGGTTCGAGTCATTGGTTCTTAACCGTTTGGCATTTATGTTATAGACAGGCAAAGATTGGTTAAGAATATAAAGTCCATTCTCTAATGGAGCGCTACCATAAAACATTTCATTACGATCAAAAGAACAACACTTGTTTTTAATCGAAAAATGAAAGTCTTCTAAATCCAAAACAGGAATAGAAATGATGTTTCTGCTTATAGCAGGTACATAGTAGCAATTATTCAATTCTAAAACCAAGCCTGACGACAAAGACAAATGATAAGTTCCTACGGCCAATGCAGCAACTCTTGCTCCATTCCCAACACGCAGGTCCACTTGTCCCTTCTCCAGCGTTCTACTGTTGCTTAGACCCTGCATATTTGTACAAATATGAGCGCCACAGCCGGTATCTAATACCCAAGACTTAGAACCTGAAGTAGTAACATTTACTTCTATAACATAGATACCTGAAGAAGTCGTCTCATACGTCTTCTTCGAGTTCTTTAGATCTCCAAGATACTCTTTGCAATTTCTCTTCCAATGCCCAGACTTATTGCAGTAATGGCATTTATCAGCATCAGTAGGGCCGCGTTTGGGTTTGGAAGAAGCCTCAGGCTTATCCTGATTCTCAATCTGGAATGCTTTAGCTTTTCCTTTACCCTTAGCATGTTTCTTAAACTTTTTACCCCCTTGCACCATAAGTACATTAGGGGTGCCCTTTTTGATGTTTGGCTCAGCTGTCTTGAGCATGCCATGCAGTTCCGTCAAAGTCTTTGTCATGTTGTTCATGTTATAGTTCATGATAAACTGATCAAAGCTCGACGGCAATGACTGCAGAATGATGTCCGTAGCCAACTCTTGGCTAAGGGGACAATCCAGTTTTGCCAAGTTATCAATATAACCCATCATCTTAATGACATGTGGGCTAACTGGACCATCCTTTGGTAGCTTGCATTCAATGAGAGACTTAACCGTCTGGTATCTCTCAGTTCGTGCTTGCTCCTGAAACATCCCTTTCAGGCTAGTGATCATCTCAACAGGTGACGCCACGTTCTCGTATTGCTTCTGCAAGTCCGAGTTCATGGTAGCCAGCATGAGACAACTCACATCGACCTCATCATTGGAATGCTTCTCCCAAGCATTCCTTTCAGCGTGTCCGGCATTGGATTTCGGTTTCTCAGGGAGAACCTTCTCAAGGACATATTCCTTTTTCTCTTGCTTGAGAACAATTCTCAAGTTCCGATACCATTCAAGGAAGTTCGATCCATTAAGCTTGTCCTTCTCAAGGACGGATCGAAGCGAGAATGTGTTTCTGTGAGGGGAGCTAGCCATAGCTGAAAAAAACACAAAATGAGAGTTTAGTTTCGATGTTCAAGAAATGAGAAATCTTAACAATTAAGAAACTCACATTATATTCAAAATAATTTTCCTCAATTGAATATAATGATCCAAGATCCATATTTCACAAAAAATTTGAGTGAGCTTTGGCCCATCGCCCAAACTTTTAGCTATTTAGGTAAGCAACACTTTGCTAATTATATCATATATAATTCTTGTCTCGAATTAATATCTTATATCAAATCTGATCCTATATCTCTGAGCCCAAAACTATTTTGATAGCCCAGTTAAGCAAACCAATCTTTTAAGTCCGTAGTAACGATTACAACCTGCCTCACTCATGTAATTGCGGACACCCTGCTTTGGCAGACCCATCACACAATGAAACGAGCCTTGACAGTTGACAAGATTGGGAAGATATTAAAAGCTTAATATTTTGTTTGAGGAACTGAACCTTAAATCTAGTTTATATCAATTATATATCCTAGATATTTCAACTTGTTTTAAAACTTTAAAACTTCTTTAAGTTAAACAAGCTAGGAACGCAAATTCTGAAGTGGTGTCGATCGACACCAGATCAGTGTCGATCGACACAACTAGTTTGTGTTGACCGACAGATTCCGATCCGGTTCAATCGCGATAAACCATTTAACCGATTAAACCGATCGAATCAATTTGCAAATAACCGACAGGTGTCGATCGACACTACATTAGTGTCGGTCGACACCAACCAAATCGGTTCAATGAACGATAACCGATTTACCGCTTGAACCGATCGCGATTACCCGGTTCAATCCAATTGAACCAAACGCGATGAACCGATTGGTGTCGATCGACACTACTTTAGTGTCGGTCGACACCAGTGGTTTGAGGAAACACGATCTTCGATCGTGACCTAAAAGTTCACGCGAAAACCCGATCGGTGTCGATCGACACTCACATGGTGTCGATCGACATCCGTTTCGCACAAACCCAAGAACGAACGATTTATGCAGCAAAAAACGATTTTTGAACATAACAAATCTAGCATGCAATCCTATATATCATATATATCACGATTTGAATTCAACTAATTCAATCTCATGCTTCAGATTCAATAAAACAAAGTTTTCACGTGAAAACCGTAGTGGTGTCGATCGACACCGAATTGGTGTCGGTCGACACCGAGGAACCCAGAACGGCGTTCTTCTTCAAAACGATTTTAACAGGTGGATCTTTAACAAAATTCAACAGATTCAATAGAAACACACCGCTCTGATACCACTGATGGATTTTGTTCAGGTTTTAATCGAATTAAAACAGCCCTAACAACAATCCTAAACCACGGATCTTGTGCCAATTGAATCTACGATGAATATATGTCAAATCTCGAACATACCTGAAGATTTGCAGCGGAAGAAGAACAGGTAATCGAGATTAGGAAGCGCCTCAAGTGCTGCGCCTCTACAGAAGTCCACACGCACACAAACTGGACGGTGGGATGCTAGTACCGGAGCGAACGATTCGCCTTCGGGTTTTCTGAAACGTTTTCTCTGTTTTCTCAAGCTTCCAAGAGCTTCTATGATGTATAAACTCGAGCAGCCCTCATATCATATATATAGGCTGGAGTTGCCGACAGGTGTCGATCGACAGAAAGTCAAGGATCTTCTAGAAGACGATCCCGAGTGGTGTCGATCGATACCAACCATTGGTGTCGATCGACACCTTCACAGAAAATCGATATCGACGTATATCTTATATACGTTGATCATAATCATTACTCTAATGATCAAAACCCAATTTATAATATCCAGTTTGCTTAGGTGTGTGACCCTATAGGATCATATGATAATGGTAATGAGTTCATAACTCATAAGTTATAAGCGGCTTCTAGCAAAACATTATAACCGTCCAATACCATATGATTGTCTTATCTCGACATCACGACTCTACTAGAGTAAATACAAGTATGATTTCAGGACATTCCCTTCACTTGCGTCGCGTGTTGTTTGGGGAGATGGTGCTGGGCAGAATTAGTCGACCTGCTGCTCCAGTACCTTCGAGGTCGATAATCGTCTACGGGCGGTGTAGTGGGCACTATCCCATAAGTTGTCCTCCGGGTAGGAGGGTGCCGCCGGTCACTGGATCTGGTAATAGGATGTTGGCTGTTCATTGGGTATTTTAGGTACCGTGATTGTGCATGTTTAGTCTATTTCCTATGTATGGCGTGCTATGGTCCGATTTACGTTTTCTGTGATTAGCATCCCATACCTCACTGAGTGACTCCCCTGTTACTCACCCCTCTCTTTCCCCCTTTCAGGTGAGAATGAGGAGTAGTAGACACTTATCGGATCTGGTGCTACTTTTGGGTTTTATGTTATTTCGTATTTTCGTATTGTATTTCAGACTTGGTATTTACAGTTTATTTACGGTAATACGATTGTGAGACGACAGACGTATTTTATGGATTTCCGGAAATCTAAACGTGATTTATTTATGTGATTTGAATATATATTATTATATTATGGTTAGTGGCACGCCGTTCCCGAGTGTCGGGAGACGGGTGTTACATTTTGGTATCAGAGCAAGGTAGCCATCCCGGTTCTGACCCGGGAGGCGGATTTAAAAAAAAAAAAAAAAAAAAAAAAAAAATTCGGTTTTCAACGATTTCAATTTTTGGGATCTGGGGAATTTAAAAAAAAAAAAAAGTTGCACCTATCCGGTATTAGTCTACTATTCTTTTAACTTAGTTCCGTCCTTTAACAGATTCTAACCAGTTTTCTTCCTTGCTCAGATGCCGCCAAGGAAGAGTACTCGAGTTACTAGAAGCAGAGGCAGAGGTTGTGGCCGCACAGCAGAGTCTAGCGGAGTCGCAGGAAATGTAGAGGTCACGTAGACCGTCATTCAGGATGGCAACCAGGATGCGGTGAGGCAGATCGCTGAGGAGGTAGCCAGGAATGTGGCTCAGGATGCAGTTCGGGTTGCTGCCCAGGAGGCTGCTCGGGTAGCTGCTCAGGAGGCTGTTCGGGTAGCTGCTCAAGAGGCTGCACGGGTAGCTGCTGAAGAGGTTGCTCGCCAATTTGCTGCTCAGGCGGAAAAGGCAGCCGCTGCCGCTCACCAGGTACCATTGGTGGGTAACGCTCAGGGTGAAGGTTTTCCACCGCCACCACCGCCACCAGGTGGAGCTGCAGAGAGACCTACATACTGGGTGATCACTAAGCAGATGCGAGATATGGGACAAGAGCACTTTATTGGAGGTTCCGATGCTGCTGCCGCTGACAACTGGAGGAGGTCGCTTCTTCGCAACCTTGAGCTCACAAGGTGCCCAGAAGAATTTAAGTTGGACTTGGCTACGCAGTATCTTAGGGACGACGCTCTGCATTGGTGGGAGGCAGTTGTCGCGAGTAACCATGGCCGAGTTGTGCTCACGTTTGAGCATTTTCTGAGGGAGTTTGACCGTAGTTTTTCACCCGAGAGGCTAGGCATGAGAATGCCACCGCGTTCGAGCATCTGATGCAGGGGGCGATGTCGGTCAGAGAGTATGAACGGGAGTTCACCCGGCTGCGCAGATTCGCAGTAGTCACCATCGCTGAGGAGGATCTGATCCGGAAATTTCTGGACGGGCTGCGAGTGGAGATCCGCAACCGTTGCTTGATCCGGGATTATGAGCGGCTTGTCGACTTAGTGGAGAAGGCCGTTGCGTTAGAGAAAGGACTAATTGAGGAGCAGAGATACAGCAGGCCGACTCAGCCTAAGCCTGTGAGGGCTCCGGAGACTCAGAGGAGGACGCCAGACTTTTCAGGACTTCTTTTTGTTCGCGTTGTCGTCGTCACCATACTGGAGAGTGTGCTCAGTGCTACATCTGTGGTCAGCATGGTCATATTTCCAGGTTTTGCCGGTCTAAGCCGGTAGATGCGCCAGTCATCAGACAGATTCCACCGCCAACAGTAGCGCCAGTCGCCAGACAGATCGCAGCGCCAGCAGTAGCGCCAGTCGGCAGACAGATTGCAGCAGCACCAGCAGCGGCACCAGCAGTGGGACCGAGGGTTTGCTTTAACTGCAACCAGCCAGGGCATTTTCAGAGGGAGTGTCCGAGACCGAGAAGAGTGCCGGCATTACCTCCGCCACCAGCCAAACGTCAGGCGATTGCTCCACGAGTGTTTGCGGTCGGAGTTGACCATGAGGAGATTGTCGAGCCGATAGCCGGTACGTGTCTTTTACTTAGTTTCTTTTGTTTCGAGTTTTTGGTTGTTGTGGAGCATTTCGCTTAGTAGCGTGTTGTGTAGGATCGGTTATGGTAGGAGGTAATGCAGCATTCACTTTATTCGATTCGGGAGCTTCAGGTAGTTTCGTTTCACCGAGTTTGGCCAAGCATTGGTCTTTTCATGGTATATTCGATTCGAGGCTCAAGCGGGTTTCGACAGCTGGTTCTGAGAAGCTAGCAACTTCAGGCATTCATCGAGGAGTGTCGGTTGTACTCGGAGGAGTTGAGTTCAGCAGCGATCTATCTCAGATGGAGCTTAGTCACTACGATGTGATCTTGGGGATGGACTGGTTGTCGCGTCATGATGTGAGACTAGAATGCCGGAAGGCGAGAGTACATATTCCGGGCCCAGAGGGGATGATTATCTTTCAGGGGATACGGACGGATTCGGGAGTCTCCATTATTTCTATGTTGCAGGCTGAGGAGTTATTGGAGCGTGGAGCTGAGGGATTTTTGGCTACCATAGCCATGGTCCCGAGTGATGGGGAGCAGGAGCTACAGGATATACCTGTTGTCGCTGAGTACGCGGATGTTTTTGAACCACTGACGGGACCACCGCCAGCTAGAGGAGATGCTTTCACTATTGAGTTGGAGCCAGGGACGACTCCGGTTTCTCGGGCACCGTATCGCTTAGCACCAGCTGAAATGGCTGAATTGAAGAAGCAGTTGGAGGAACTGACAGATAAAGGATTTATCAGGCCGAGCAGTTCACCGTGGGGAGCTCCAGTGCTATTTGTTAAGAAGAAGGATGGGAGTTTCAGGCTTTGCATCGATTATCGGGGATCGAACAAAGTGACAATCAAGAACAAGTACCCATTGCCCAGGATTGATGAGTTATTGGATCAGCTTCAGGGAGCTTCTTGGTTTTCTAAGATTGATTTGGCCTCTGGATACCATCAGATTGCGATAGCTGAGGAGGATGTACGTAAGACAGCGTTTCGGACTCGTTATGGTCATTATGAGTTCGTGGTGATGCCTTTTGGGTTGACGAATGCTCCAGCGGCATTTATGAAGCTCATGAATAATGTTTTTCGTGAGTATTTGGATCGGTGTGTGATTGTATTCATCGACGATATCTTGGTTTATTCTCGGACCAGAGATGAGCATGCAGAACATTTGAGGATGGTACTGGAGAGGCTCAGGGCGCAGCAGTTGTTCGCCAAGCTGAGTAAGTGCAGCTTTTGGCAGAGGCGTATTGGATTTCTTGGCCACGTGGTTTCAGAAGAGGGAGTCGCCGTAGATCCGGAAAAGATTACAGCTATTACCGAGTGGCCCACGCCTAAGAATGCTACCGAGGTCCGCAGTTTCCTGGGTTTGGCAGGATACTACCGGAAGTTCGTTAATGGGTTTGCCAGCATAGCTAAGCCGATGACACAGTTGACAGGCAAAGACGTCAAGTTCGAGTGGACAGACGCTTGTTCGCAGAGTTTTGCAGAGCTTAAGAGGCTCTTGACACAGACGCCAGTCCTGGTACTCCCGCGGCCAGGGATACCATATGCAGTGTACACTGATGCGTCTGGATCGGGATTGGGTTGCGTGTTGACGCAGGAGGGCAAGGTTATTGCATATGCTTCGCGTCAGTTGAGACCTCACGAGGCTAATTACCCCACCCATGATTTGGAGTTAGCAGCGGTTGTCTTCGCCTTGAAGATCTGGAGGGCGTATTTGTATGGAGAGCAGGTGCAGGTTCTCACCGATCATCAGAGTCTAAAGTATATCTTCACTCAGGCCGACCTTAATTTGAGACAGCGCAGATGGATCGAGTTGCTGGCAGATTATAATCTGGAGATTACTTACCACCCCGGTAAGGCCAATCTGGTGGCAGATGCTTTGAGCAGGCGCAGGAGTGATGTGGCTGGGACCAAAGAGGTCCAAGAGCTGACAGAGACGCTTTCTAGTCTCAGGTTATGTGCAGTTACCGTGGAGGATGAGTCAGTTGGACTCAAGGCCGTGGATCAGGCCGATTTATTATGGAGGATTCGAGCTGCTCAAGGAAAAGACGAGGCTCTTGTAATCAGCTCGAGAAAGGGATTTTTGGTTATACGACTGCAGATAATGGGATGTTCTTGTACCGGAACCGAGTGTGCGTACCGGATGATGCACAGTTGAGGAGGGAGATTCTCCAGCAGGCGCATCATTCTCAGTTTTCCATTCATCCAGGGAGTAATAAGATGTATCGGGATCTTAAGCGATACTATCACTGGACCGGCATGAAGAGGGATGTGGCTACCTTTGTGTCGTGTTGTCAGACTTGTCAGTTGGTTAAGGCAGAGCATCAGGTACCGAGTGGATTACTGCAGAGTCTTCCACTACCCGAGTGGAAATGGGACATGGTGACTATGGACTTCATCACCGGATTACCGAAGACAGTTGGCGGAAAGAACGCTATCTGGGTCATTGTGGATCGACTCACCAAGTCAGCTCACTTCCTAGCGATTAAGAAAACAGACGGAGCAGAGCAGCTAGCACAGAGGTACATTGCTGAGATTGTGAGGTTGCATGGAGTACCAGTCAGTATAGTGTCAGATCGTGATACGAAGTTCACATCGACGTTTTGGCAAGCCTTTCAGAAGGCATTGGGGACTAAGGTACATATGAGTACGGCCTACCATCCGCAGACAGATGGTCAGTCAGAGAGGACTATTCAAACATTAGAGGATATGCTCAGGGCTTGTGTTTTGGACTGGGAAGGAAGTTGGGTTAAGTACCTACCACTAGCGGAGTTTGCCTACAATAACAGTTATCATTCGAGCATTGAGATGGCACCGTATGAGGCTCTTTATGGCAGACCGTGTCGTACACCACTTTGTTGGACAGAGGTGGGAGAGTGCCGAGACTTAGAACCAGCATTGGTTCAGGAAACAGTTGAGCAAGTGGAAATGCTCAAGAGACGGCTTAAGGAAGCCCATGATCGTCAGAAGAGCTATGCAGATAAGCGTCGGAGAGATCTAGAGTTTGAGGTGGGCGACCTGGTATACCTTAAGATGAGGACATTTCAGGGAGGTTCTAAGACCAGGAAGCTGAAGAAGCTTAAGCCGAGATATATGGGTCCCTATCCTATCATCGAGCGGATTGGTGCAGTAGCATATCGCTTAGCGTTATCAGCAGAGTTGGCTGGGTTTCACGATGTGTTTCATGTGTCTGTTCTGAGGAAAGTCGTCCGAGAGCCAGAGCTCATCCTTCAGCAGCCACCTAGTGACATCAGGAGAGATTTGACTACAGTCAGCCAGCCAGTGTCAGTCCTAGAGCGCCAAGACAGAGTTATTCAAAGGGAAGTGCTACCAATGGTCAGAGTTGCTTGGGAGACAGACGGTATTCAGGAGGAGACTTGGGAGTTAGAGTCTCAGATGAGATCCGTTTACCCAGACCTATTTGAGAATGTCGAGCAGTTAACCCAAGACTAGAATTCGGGGACGAATTCCTCGTTAGTGGGGGAGAATTGTCACGACCCACCTTTCCTCCCCACCCCCAACCACTCCACCATTTCTCCCTTTTATAAGCTTTTTCCCCCTTGCCTGATCACCTTCACCGTAACCAGAGAGAGAGAGAGAGAGAGAGAGAGAGAGAGAGAGAGAGAGAAGAGAGAGAGAGAGGAGAGAGAGGAGGGAAGAAGAGAAGAAGAAGAGGAGGAGTTTTCTCATCTCCGACCAACCGTTCACCGCAGGTACACCGGAAAACCGTTTCCGATTTGCTTCTTATTGGTTGATCTTCAATCGATCATAACTTTCTAACCGTGGCGTTTCTCGAAAATCCAAGGCCACCACCGGATTCAGAACGACGAGACGAAGCCACGCTCAAAATCTCAGCCTCCAGCTCCGCCGCACGCGCCCGCACGCGCCGCCAGAAGACAGGCGCGTGAAGCCCACCGCGGCCACCACACCGTCGACCGGAGACGCGCGTGAATCTCACGCGCCACCGCCGCCGACACCGCCGCCGTCGCCGCCGGTGACTTTTCCGGTGAGTCTCGCCGTCGCTCTCCGCGCCAGCGCCGATCGCCGCCGGCCGCCGGTCGCCGCGGTCGCCGCCGGTAACCGCCGGTGGTCGCCGCCGGTCGCCGCCGTGACTTCCGCCGCCGGTCGCCGGAGACTCGCCGGCGATCTGGCCGCCGGTTTGAGTCCGGTTTGGCTTAACCGACCGGTTCAATTTCGGTTCGGTTCGGTTTGGCTGGTTTAATTCAATTTGATTTCGGTTTGGTTCAATTTCTGGTTAAAATCAATTGAGTCCGGTTTAGTCTGGTTTGGTTCGGTTTAATCCGGTTTAATCGCGGTTTGATTTTGACTGGTCAGACCGTTGACTTTGACCGGGTTGACCGTTGACCGTTGACTTTCTGACCGTTGACCGTTGACTTTGACCGTTTTGACCCGTTAACCGTTTTTCGCCGTTCGAAAGCCGTTCTGACTCGAAATTTCGTTCTGATTTCAGATTCAGTGCCCGTTTTAGCATCCGGAGTTCAGAGGCCGCAGTAATCATCCTTTTAGCTAAGGTGAGGGCTTTTCGCGGACTTTCGTATCTTTCATCTAAAAAGCGCCGTAGATAGGATTTAGTACTAAATGTGTTCCGTTTCTATGCTAGAGTCTTTTTAGGATTGTTGTAAATCGGACTTAGGAATAATAGATGATTCAACCCATTGTTTGTGCATTAAATGTTAATTGATTCTTTTAAACATGCTAGAACTAGGATTAGTTGACCATGTGGGTCGTTAGGGATTGCGGGGGTACAGAGACGTTATCTTTGTACTTGCGTCGCGTGTTGTTTGGGAGATGGTGCTGGGCAGAATTAGTCGACCTGCTGTCCCAGTACCTTCGAGGTCGATAATCGTCTACGGGCGGTGTAGTGGGCACTATCCCATAGTTGTCCTCCGGGTAGGAGGTGCCGCCGGTCACTGGATCTGGTAATAGGATGTTGGCTGTTCATTGGGTACTTTAGGTACCGTGATTGTGCATGTTTAGTCTATTTCCTATGTATGGCGTGCTATGGTCAGATTTACGTTTTCTGTGATTAGCATCCCATACCTCACTGAGTGACTCCCCTGTTACTCACCCCTCTCTTTCCCCCTTTCAGGTGAGAATGAGGAGTAGTAGACACTTATCGGATCTGGTGCTACTTTTGGGTTTTATGTTATTTCGTATTTTCGTATTGTATTTCAGACTTGGTATTTACAGTTTATTTACGGTAATACGATTGTGAGACGACAGACGTATTTTATGGATTTCCGGAAATCTAAACGTGATTTATTTATGTGATTTGAATATATATTATTATATTATGGTTAGTGGCACGCCGTTCCCGAGTGTCGGGAGACGGGTGTTACAATTTTTTTAATCCTTTCCTCAGGTATTCGTTTTAGTTTTGAGTTTGTCTTTTTTTCTTAATTATCAGGGTCGTGAATGCTTTGTATGTGCTCCAACTCGGTCAGGAAAAACCATTGCTTTTATTTGTCCCATGCTTATAAAGCTCAACGTAATTAACTGTCTTTCTATGACATTCCAGTTTTTGCATTCTTTCATCATGCTCATTAGTTTTTTTTTTTTTGTTTCAGCACCTTTGAAGTTGCTGTCCGGACATCTAGAGATGGAAAAAAACTTGTCAAAATCAATTTTTGACAGGTAGGGAAACAAATTCAGCATCAGATTAATGACTAAGACCCTTGTCAAAACAGCTGATTTCTCGAAGCTGCGGTGTTATGTTATGCAAGTAAGTCCATAGCATATCTAATCTAATTGAAACATGTGTACTTTCTAAATGTGTTATGCCCATTTACCTTAATCTCTGTTGATACAGGGTAGAGTATCTGACAAGTTGTTTGAGAAGAGCATGTTAAAGTAGATAGTAAATATATAATATGTCCTGCAGCATAAGGATCTTACAGGAGTATATATAATATTGGTTCCAGTGGAAGCTCCTTCTCAACTCTTGAAACATACGATTTTCTACATGAACCATGTATCTTCGTTCCCCAATTAATATAGTAAATCTAGAACGTGAGCATGGCTTCATATTAAAATATAAAAATAAGTAAATACAAAGTTGATCAGTTCAACTTACTGTTTCATCCACTATTATTGCAGTGTACTGTTCCCAACAATGGAGAACCCTAACTTGTACACGCCAAGTTGGCTTCAAATCCTTGAGGTAAGTCACCTTGTTTTGGGAAACCATTTTCTAGCGATGTTTGTTTGATAGAATGTGAGAGAATGAATAGGCGATAGAGGTATCTAAATAGAATTTATATATACGGATGGTTAGGTCTGGCCAGCTATACGATGGTTGGATGCAATTTTTTTGTGTGCAAAATATCTCGGAGAATATTTTAAATTGAGAAAATTGTATGCATATTGTGATAAATTGGCAAGATATACGATGGTTAAATTGACAGAATTAATTGATAATAGATATTCGGATAAAATTTACTGTTAAGATATTAATTTTGTAACAATATATGCATAATAGAATTTTTATATATGGATGGTTAGGTTTGGCAAGTATCTCGGATGGTTATATGGATGGTTAGGTTTGGCAAGCATCTCGGATGGTTAGATGGCAATTATCACAATTATATTTACGTATATTGGATATATGGTATACCGTATACACAACCTAATATTGGATAGTAGATATTGTGATAAACTTTGATTTGAATCTAAATCGTATGAAGAAATGTATAGTTATGATCTTTTATTGTTAAGATATTAATTGTGGTAACAATAAATGCATAATATCTTTCTTCATATTTTTAAACTGATATTTTTATTGTATTAGTTTATTCACGGAATATGAAATGGAAGATACTTTATTTTGCTAATAGATGGATCATATCTATTGTGAAGAAATTTTGGTTTTAATCTAAACGGTAAAGCAATATATAGTTATGATATTTTATTGTTAAGATATTAGATATGGTAACAATATATTAACATCTTTCTGAATGTTTTTAAACTTATATTTTTTATTGTATTAGTTTATTATTTTATTCCGAGTAGCAAACCGAATATATGTTATTTTGCTGTATATATCACGATAGAATTATTACATTTCAAACTATATATCACGACGGTAGAATTATTACATTCCAAACTATATATCACGATAGGTTTGAAAATATACTTATATTAATAATATTAATGTAATATGATTAGTGATAGTTTAGTGATATATTTTATTATCATCTATAGTCTATCCTGTTTAAAATTGTAGACTACAAATATTACATACATCATGCTTAATTCTATGTATTATTATTTGAGTGGACCGAAAAAAGTTGTTTTATTATGTATTATGTATTTTACTCGAACCTCATAGTCTATTTTATTTTATTTTTTGCTCCTGATTAATTAATGATGATATCAATGGCACAATATATTATGATTAATTACTCTATGGAAAATTCGTTATGTCAAGCCTAATAAATCGTTGGAGCCAATTTTGTATACCTAAAATGCCATTAATGAGAATCTATGAAAACCAAAAGAGACCAATGGCACAAAAAATAATATGCCATGGTCCCTTTGGTTTTTTTCATATTTTTTTCCTCCTTTACTAGTATAGATTTTCATAAGTGACCTCCTAATGATTTTATGTTTTTTAAAACCGGACAAGAAGAGAAACCGAGAAAACCTCTGGATTACAGGTTAATATGGTCCAACCGGTTCAACAAGGTTTAGATTATTAATTTTTTAATTTTAAGTGTAACAAATATATGGCAACAAATCCTTCATTATCAATGAAGTTTGTCATTATTATGTATGGTCTTATTGCACATTTGGTAACAAAAAATATATTTTTTTTTTATAAAAACATAACTATTTTTTTATAAAAACATTTGTAATAAAAGCCCTAGGAAAATATATCCATCTCCAAAAGTGATATCGCCCACCTCTTTCTTACTCTCAAATTTTAAAAAATTCTAAATATATATTGGTTTTGTTTCTTCTTTATATTTATGCCATTGGTTGTTATTCTCAAATATGGTTATATATTAATAGTAAACATATTAAAATCAATCAAAGAAAATCAACACAAATGATATTTATAACTATAAGAAATACCAAAAGTCATAAAAAGGATTATTTTGGTTGACCTTCTTTAGAAAATGATCTCAAAGATTTGGTAAAATGCAAAAATGTAGCCTCATTTCTTCCCCCCCATATTTTGCCCAACTTTTTCTCTCTTTTTCCTCATGATTTTCAAATATTAACGAAATTGCCATTATTTTTATTTAAGTTTTATTATTTTTGGGTGAAACAAATACCAACCCATCCTTTGTCAACACACATATTTACGAAAATGCCATCTTCTTCTATTCCCATCCAAAAAACTCTCTAATTTTCATTTTCCAAATTTAAGATTATTATTTTGGCCACTTCTGGCCACCCAAAACGGTGGTTTTCGTTGATATTAGGCAACCCAGAAGATTTGAGCGTGAAACGAAGCTAAAATCGTGCTTAAACCGCAACGAGGTAAATTTTTCTAGATTTTTCCAAAAGTTGCAGCTTTTTCGCGAATGCAGACTTCGACTTTCAGACTTCTTTGGAAGTCTCATAGTCAACTCATGGGTTAGTTTTGCAATTGACCGAATTTCGGGTTTCGTGCCGCAGACTTCTGTGGAAGTCTGCGGAATTTTCTTTGAAAACAAAAAAAAAATATCTCTAAAACACAAAAGGTTAGATTTGCAATTGACTAAAAGTCATCCTTTTTATAGCAGACTTCTCTGGAAGTCTGTACATTCTTAGACTTCCCTGGAAGTCTACTCAATTGTTGACTTTTTTCAAAGTAGACTGCAAGAGAAGTCTGCAGAAATCTGCGGAGGTTAGTTTTGCAATTGAATAAAATGTCCAAACAGAGCCCGAAAGTCCAATTATACGCAGACTTCCCTGGCAGTCTATAGAATTTATGCAGACTTCTCTGGAAGTCTGCAAAATTTTACGCAGTGTATGGCAGTCTGAAATTTCCGCAGACTTCCAGGGAAGTCTGCGATCTTGGGGCAAATTTCGGTCAACGCTTATTCCACAGACTTCTTTCCCAGACTGCCTGATAAGTGTGCGATGAAAATTTTGACTTTGGTCAATTGCAAAACTGACTTCCGCAGACTTCCCTGGCAGTATGAAAAGTCGGCGCCGTTTTTTGTCATTTTTTGTCATCTAGCTATAGACTTCTGGAGAAGTCTGCTGCAATTTTCAGACTGCCAGAGAAGTCTGCTCTTAAAACGTTGACTTTTAGTCAATTGCAAAAATAATCAACTTTTTTCTCAGACTGCCAGAGAAGTATACTTTAAAAGTCAATGATTTTCTCAACTGCAAAAATAACCCCCTGCAGAGTTCTCAATTTTCGGAGAAATCTGCATTTCAGACCGCCGAAGAAGTCTACTCTGATTTTTAGAGTAGACTTCATCGGCAGTCTGAAAATTTACGTTTTCTTAAAAAATGCGTTTAAATCAAATTTATGAAGTATTTTTTCGATTTTTTCCATTAAGCACGTCTTTTAGTCATTGGTGTTGCTTCTGAATAAGTTGTATATGTTTATATCTTATAATTATGACATACTCAAATTTATTGGCTATGACATACTCAAATTTATTGGCTAATTAAGCATTTAGCTCATTTCCGCATACTGCCAAAGAAGTCTACTCTGAAGGACCTTTTTGCTAGTCAAGGGTGTGATCCTTTTGCTATTTAAGTAACTTCCGAGTTTATCATCCTTCTTCACCTGATTGGTTCTAATAATCTGATACTTGTCTTCACTTTCTCAGGAACATATTGAGAAGGATGAAGACATATTGATTGTTATTTCCGCAGACTTCTTGTGTAGTCTGAAATGCAGACTTCGTTTGTAGTCTGAAATTGTTCATGTATGAGTTTGATATGTTTATGTATTATTAAGTTTTCAACTCATTTGTGCATACTACTGGTGAAGTTTGCTCTAAAACATATCACAAATGATAAATTCATTGAATTATGCAAAATGCAAGGTAAAAGAGAATCTCAATTGAGGGTTGGTTTTGTGTCTTAAAACATACAAATACTAAAAGAAAAACATAAATTTTACTAAGAGTACATTGATTGAGGGAAACATAATTGTACATCTCAACTCATGTAAAAACTAAGAGCTTGAGCAGTTTACATAAAATCATCAAATCATCTAAAAGCCTAAACACCAGCTATATCTCTTCACCCTTGCATCTACCACCCAAAGGAAGCCATGTCTTAATTATGCATCTTCTTGCTTGCTTGTTTTTGCATCTTAAGCTACTATCGTATTCTCCACACACCTCCTTGATAGATGCAAACTATAAACACAAAAAAAGATGGTTGATTTTATACAATTCCAAAGTACATGTATTGCTGTAAGAAATCTGAAATTTGATTTAAAAAAAAAAAAATTGGAGGGAAATTTAATTTTTCACGAAATATTGGAGGGAAACTTATTGTTTTCAGGAAATATTGGAGGGAAATATCACAAACTTCCATTGTAGACTTCTGCCACAGACTTCAATCGCAGACTTCTATCGCAGACTTCATTACATGAATGCAACATAAACACTAGATCTGGAAAGTATTAGAGGGAAATTTAATACTTTCCCATATTATTTCCATTTAAAAAAATATTTCAGTAATTTGATTTTCAGATTACATAAGAAGTCTGAAATTAGAATTTTTTAAAAAAAAAAAATAGAGGAAAATTTAATATTTTACAAAATATTGGAGGAAAATTTAATATTTTTATGAAATATTAGAGGGAAATTTAAAATTTTCATGAAATATTGGAGGGAAATAATGCAGACTTCTATCGCAGAGTTCTATCGTAGACTTTTATCGCAGACTTCTATCGCAGACTTCTATCGCAAACTTCATTACTCGAATGCAACATAAACACTAGATCTGGACGAAATTAGAAGCAAAAAACTTGAATTTTGTTAAAAAAGAACTCAGATCTGGATGAAAAACGTAAAAGCTTCAAAAGTAACCAAACAAAAATAATTTTTGAAGGTTTCCAATAGTTATATAAAGCTAAAAAGATGTCCAAAAATGTGTGAAGCTTTTATTCTATATATGTTTTGTTGAAAGCTTTAACATTTCCCTTAAAATGAAACTCAAATCTTGACAAAAAGCTTCAGTTTTTTATAAAACACAGATCTGGAGAAAAACATAAAAGCTTCAAAAGTAACCAAACAAAAAATAATTTTTGAAAGTTTCCAATAGTAATATAAAGGTAAAAAAATGTCCAAAAATATGTGAAGCTTTTATTCTATATATTTTTTGCTGAAAGCTTTAACATTTTCCTTAAAATGAAACTCAAATCTTGACAAAAAACTTCAGTTTTTTATAAAACTCAGATCTGGAGAAAACTTACATGTTCAGAAAGAGATGGAGTTGATGGTGCTAGGATCTACAAAAAGAAGAAAACAAATGAGAAAGTGATGAAGGTGGTGAAATAAACATGGATGAGGAAGAGGAAGAAGACATATCTGAGGAAGAAGAAAGGAGAGAGGAGAGATGTTTTTTTCCCCAATTTAGGGTTTAATTGTCGGCCAAAGGAGTGCCTTGCATATAGTGGGTTAAATATTCTGGCTAGGTTTAAAATACTGCTTCGGACGCAGACTTCTGGAGAAGTCTCAAAACACTAAACTCGAGCAGACTTCTTTGGAAGTCTGAAATTTGAAATTTCAAACAATATTGGAGAGAAATTTAATGTTTTCACAAAATATTGGAGGGAAATTTAAGATTTCAGTTTTTTTTAACACAAATTTTAAGTTAAAACATTATTTCAGTAATTTGAATTTCAGACTTCTACAGAAGTCTGAAATTTTAAATTTTCAAAAAGTATTGGAGGGAAATTTAATATTTTTGGAGGAAAAATTAATATTTTCATGAAAATTATGGAGAAAAATTTATTATTTAAATTTCAGACTTCTATAGACGTCTCTAGCCACTATAGATAAGCAGACTTCCATGGAAGTCTACATATTCTTAAGTCTGCTCTTCATTATCCTTAATTCGAATGGTTTTCATTAATTTGTCAAATCTCTAAATAAATTCTTCAATCTTACACTATAATCGTTTACTATACTTATAGATTGGCACTTATGTGAAAATTAAACATTGAAAACTCAAAAAAGATAAGAAACTCAAAATCTAACCCTAGATGTTTGGACATTATACCCTAAAACTCATACCAAACAACTCAAAACCTCAAACCCTTAACCCTCATACATTAGAAGAATTACCTATTTTATCTTTCTATATTTTGTTTTAATCAATTTGATGAAATTTTAATTTTCATGCATTATATTTTCTTTTATCTTCACTAGAGTTCTGCCCGCGCTACGCGCGGGTTTTAATATAGAAATGTTTGCTATTATAATATTTTAAAATCTGTTTTCCTATTTGAAATGATTATATTTTAGATTTTTTTTCTCTAAATCATGGATTAATCATTTTGATTTTCTTCCCTATTATATATATATATATAATAGACAGATTAGTGTACAAACTATAAAGATTAAAGTTATATTTTATTATTAAAGTTACTTTATAAATACATTTTCAATACAATACACATTTTTTGAAGGACACAATTTTATAACACTTTCATCGAATAATATCTCAAATTGAGTATCTAAAATATAAAATATTATAAGTTTTTTTAATCATTATTAAATATTTAAACTGTAAATTATTCGAAAATAAAATAATAACAAACTCATTCTAGACCATATCTCAAATGTTTTTATCTTTCGACCAAAAGCTTTTTATTGAATATCAGAGTTTATATATAGTCTTAAGAACCATGGGCAACAATCGAAAATTTTCCATTGATTATCTAATATGATAGCTTTGTTAACCAATATATAATATACATATTGGCTTTTCGATTTCGGTAAATAAATTTGGTCGATGTGAACATGTCTTTCCATCCCGAAATGGCTGATAAATAGTGAGAGAGATCTCAAATGTTCTTCTTTGAGAATCTCTTTCTCCCTTATTTTTTATTTTGTATATTTTTTGTAATTCATGGTGAACATGAATAATATGTAAAGACATTGAAATCAAGTGTTCATTTTCCGGCTCTTCGTACTGTACCTTTTGTTATGCAGACTCTTTTGTTGATAAATATTTTTTTTGTATATTCTTTTCCTAAGCTTCTTTTATAAATTTCTCGAATCTTATTTTTCAAAAATTTTAAATTATTTTTTCATCACTTATATTATAAATATATGTTTTAAAATTAAATATTCCTATATTGATATTTAGTTTTTGAGTTTGTAAATTGTAAATATTTAATATTTACTTGTATGTTATAGGATTAATGTTTGTCTAAAGGATGGTCAAGTGTTTCCGTCATTTAATGCTTTGTAATTGTCAGAAAGTAGATGATTGTTCATCTCATATAGATAGTCAGCCTATTGTGGACCTGAAAAAAAAATTGATATGTTTGAGACTTTGTTATATGTTTTTGAAAATGTGGCAATATATTTTCTGGTTTGTACCTGTTTATTTGTTAGCCTATTATAACATCTGTTTTTGCTTTTGGTTTCCAGAGATTTATTTCCTGTATTATGGATATCTTTCGGACAAATCTTTTAAAGTAATATTAATTATTTAGTATGGATCTATACTAAGGGAAAGAATCGTGGCCTTCTGAAGGTAGTCACGTAAGCCAAAAAGCCACATCATTATTCCTTGACCAATTAAATCTCTCTATTAGTTGGAACCTAAAAAAAATTACACGATCACATTATCAACTTCGACCTTAGATTTTGGGCTGCCATAATCATCACATTAACTTTAAGCCCACCAAAAATCTACTGCCCGTTGCCAATTCCGAAAAGGATCCGGCCCAACTTATGGCCCAGTAGAACAATTCAATCATCGGCCCAACTTTTTGGTCCAACGTGAAAGCTGAACAATCGTCTTCTCAGACCTCCTCCCCACTGTGGTAACGTTGGAGAAACATTGTCACCCCATATCCTTCTCCCATAACTGCCATCTTAAATCGCACACTAAACTCCTTCGTTACACCTTCACTACTCCCGGAATCAACTATAAATACCATGTCCGAATACATTTGTTGCTCAACCCTCACGCTTTCTCACCGTAGAACTACGCAAAAATGGCTAAGAAAAACCTAAAATCGCGAACAGCTGCGGCTCCAGCTCCCACTTGATATTGACCCCGTATTATCCACTAACTCCCCTTCTTATTCTCACAACTTATCATGTCTAGCTAATAACCTCTGACACATATATGCATAACGATTCTAATAGAGTAGCCGCATAATGAAATCACTGACAATTCTAATATAGTGTTTAGAAGTGTGCATTGTTGAATGAATTAACCTGTCCTTTCTCCGTCGTTTTAAGGATTTAGAAAATATGTATTTAAAGTTCCATTGGTTACTGATTTCGATCTGCATAGAAGCAGTTTTTGATTTTTTTCACAGGGCTACACATCTTCTTCTTTCTCCATCGGAGTCTTTTGACACGTTCACTTACCATTGACTTGCACTGCATAAAATGATTAGTCCTGATGGTGAACACAATTCGAGCGGTTCAAGCGACGGTAACGCTTACATATGGCAGGTTTTAATTCTCTGTCATTCTTTTTTATTTGAACCAGAATTCTCTGTCACTTAGTGACATTTTCTCTTATAAATCAATGATTTAAGAGTTGTCTGTGCTTAAAGAACCGCTACAATTTCAGGTGAATAAGCCTCAAGTAGATACTACAGTCGTGAAAGGCTATGACTTTGAAGTAACTGCAGTAGATTGGTATCTCCACTTCACCGAGCCTTTTCTATTTCACTTTGATGGTCTTAGTGATGATTACAATGACAAAGACAAAGATGCAGTTCTCTTCTTTGATGGCGAAACATTTCATTTGGAGAAGCTTCACCGAGCTGTTTAACGTTTGAAGTACTTTCGTGCTCCTGGAGATTCTGCTGAACCATTTATTACAGAAGCAATATTAACAAAGGTTGTTCCTTTAGTTCCAAACACGGTTAAACCGGTATATGTCTTTATCGCTTTGCTGCTCGATCTTTTGGTACGTTTTCGAGAAGTAATATCGAACTTTTGTGTTGTTTCTTCACTGTTTCAGGATAAGCTGGTGCAGATTGACATTAACAACCCTGTTAGCTTAGGTATACAACTTTCTAATTTGGCATGGTTCATCACATTTATTGTGTTTGTATGTATCCTCGTGTGTTTGTGTGTAGCTATATATGTATGTGCATAGGTTATGTGTTATGTCTGTGATGCATGTGTGTGGTGTGTTGTATGTTGTGTATGTGTGTGTGTTACGTATATTGTGTCTGTATCATGCATGTGCATAGGTTATGTGTGTAATGCTTGAAGTTAACTTTTGTTTACCTGTCGCAGAGCATGAAAAGGAAGAGGAGCCTAACCGTCTTCTCTGTGAATCAGAGGAGGATGTCAACATTGATGATGATTATGACGATGACCAAGAATCAGCAAGAAAGGAGACTACACCGACGAAGGAATTTCGAACTGGTGGCCTTAACATTGACATAAACCTTCCGCATCCTGATGAAATGGAAGATGATGAGATTGCAGATGTAGATATCAATGATGATGGGTCGTACAAAGGTCTCAACGCAGCAAAAGCACTCAGAGCTCAAGTAAACGCAGAAGCGAGAGAGGAGGTCCCGAAGAGTCCAAGCGCAAGCAGCGGTAGAGAAAGCAGTGAAAGTGGAGCTGAGAGTAGTAGTAGCGGAAGTAGCAGTAGCGGTAAGAGCAGAAACAGTGGTACGTAGTGAAAGGGGAACTGCAAGTCAGTAGATCATCTGTGTATGTAACGTATTTTCAAGTGTTTTCTTGCCTTTAAAAGTCTTGTGAACCAAATAGCGAAGTTGGATTCTGTGCCTTAGCTTGTAGAGTTTCGAAATTTGACTTCAGGGCGTGTAAGTAGATGTTATAGTGTAAATATGTAAATGTTCAGTTATCTTATGAGGATCACACAGTCTCAGGTACACTAATTAGTTCTTGAAATCAGATTTCTTATGCACAACGTTACACATATTTACATATTTAATACAAAGCACGTTTAATACCTCTCAAGCACGATTAAGACGGACCCGGTCACGGATTATACAAATCTCCATCTTCAAGTTGCCATCACTAGGTAACATATACGAGGGAAGCAACATGAAACCGTATATGGGCGGTTCATCTCTCACTTTCTGAAAATTCCATAGCAACATTGCCTGCTTCAGTTTAATACCCAACACTGCAGCTTACAAGGTGAACAGAGAGGAGAATCAGATGGAACTCAAAGGAGAGGAGGGAGGAGGAATAATGGGAAAATGAATTATTATCACAAATAAGAACAATCAAAGTTTAAAAATAAAAGAAACTAATAAGTGATTCTAATGCAAAAAAAAAAGTTAATTTGAATCAGTTGTGAATTTAAAAATTTAACTTCATGAAAACTCAATTACCAAGATAAAGGAATAACTAGATCAAAACTATGATTTAATAAAAAAATGAGAGACTTACCATATAGAGGATGTATCTAAGTTATGTTTCATAAAAAGTGACCGAAATGTTTTTGGGGAGTTAAAGGGGATGAATTACCACTTGTGCCCTCAGCTTTAAATTGATGTAAAGCGAGGCAAACTAAACGGCGCGTCTGGTTTAGTTGATTCGGAACTTTTGTTGGCGTCGGTAAGTGTGTCTAGCGTGTCTTCAAATCTTGGGGAGCGAGACGGGAGGGATCAAATCAATATGAAAGAGAAAGTGTGGTTGCTTTTATCGGAAGAGGCAAAAGAAGGAAAAAATTTCTAACAATATTAGTTGCAGACTTTTGGGTTTTTCCGGCGAGAATTTGGGGGATTATTGAGTCCGGCGAATCAATCTGTCGGCACAGTCTTCATATTTGTTTTTCCGAAAGAGCGTAACATGGAAGGTATGCCTAGAAATCTTTTTAATTTCGTCTGTTCTGTTTCCGGCGAATCAATCTGTCGGCACAATCTGTCGGCACAGTCTTCATATCTGTTCGGAATTCCGGTTTCCGTCGGAGAAGGGAATTAGGGTTTAATACTGTTTTTTGCTGTCCTTTTTTAGGAGAGGGCGCACCGGCGGATGGATGGGAAACCGACTCCCAACCCGTCTCTTCGCGACCGACAGGTTTCCCAACAAACGTCTAAACGTTTATTCGAAGATGGAAATGCTGTTGGTGGTCCGCGATCTGCTGAAAGGGACGCCGGAGTGGGAGCCTTTGAGGAACTCATGCTTTGGTAAACTGTTTGAACTTCCGGTGGGGAGATGTTCGGTGTCGTGCAAACTGATCCACGCATTACTAACGCGTTCACTGGTGACGAAGAAGAAGTATGTCATTTGGCCGGTTTTTGGTGGTCAGCGTTCAGGTTTGCACTTAAAGATTTCGAAGCCGTGACTGGGTTAGTGCGGTGATTTCCCGGCTCCGGCTGATACGACCCGGAGGCTCAGGTAGCGAATAAGGACATCAGCGATGCGTATTGGGCGAAACTGGTTGGTCTGTCGAGGCAAGCGACTTTAGCGGACATCGTTAGCACGATGAGGACGAACCCGGATATGAGTGGATGGCGTCGGATCCGGCTTGGTTTAATTGCGTTGAGATAATCTGCACAAGCGGCGTTGGTTTGGCTGATCTGGTCGAACACCTTCTTGTATGCACCAACACAGAAGGCAAACGCCGCTTGGCGCACGAGGTGGACTAGGCCTTTGCTGCGGAATCTGGAGTTGACGTTCCTCATTAGGTGGACAATGCATGCGCCATGGTGAGCCTTGGGGAATGCAATCTTCTTGGCGGAGATAATGGATGGGTGGCGGTCTGATATGATTGAAAGTGTTGGGCTATCAGCAATGATGGTCGAGAGTTGCCGAAAAAACCATGACCACGAAGCGTCGTTTTCTGAGTCAACCACAGCAAATGCTAGGGGGAAAATCTGAAAATTACCGTCCTGTCCGCTAGCCGTAAGTAAGACCCCTTGAATTTACCGGAAAGATGAGTACCGTCCACGACGAGAAGGTGCCGTAACCTCCTGAAGCCTGATATGGATGCACCAAAAGCTAGAAATGCATAGAGGAACCTCTCGCCCCGTCTTCGCTGGCTCCGTCTCGATATGTGTAATAGTCCCAGGATTGGCCTGCGAAAGCATGTAGAAATACTGGGGTAACTTGGTGTATGAATCATCATCTGTGCCCCTGACGTTGTGGATGGCAATGCTTTCGCTCTGTAGCACTTGGTGTAGGAGGTGGATATACGTAGGTCATCCAGTAACATTTGCTGCAGGTTTGCGGCCCGTGGTCCAGCAACGGGGGGTCGCGGTATCTAGACTTGTACACAGCGGCGATGACCTGGGAAGTGGCTTTTCTCTTGAAGTCGCTTCTTGTCTCGATCGTGCAGGTGTGCTGGAGTCTAGCCTTACGGATCTCGTAATACGCGCAGTCCTTGAATTCGCGAGCCATCACTCTCCACTGGCAAAGGGGGTCGGAACATGTGACCACGAAATAGTGTTTTTTGGTGGTCGTTTGTTTAAAGTGGAACCTGTTTTTGATCGCGTAAATGGCTAGTGCAATCCTGCAGTCTTGTTTGTTTGCATACACCTTGCCCCACGTGGATGGTGTCGTCTGATCATCAATGTCGAGATCGGGTATCTCCTCTGCGGCAAAGGCAGAATCGTCAAAACAGTGGTTGAACATCAAACTCTTCATCTGGTATGCTGTCCAGTGGTGTCTGTGGATGACCATGGGCGGGCAGAAGTATGTGGGTGTTGACGTTTATTATATACACCCTGTGGACGGTCCATTTCGGGATGGGCGTGGGGTGTTGCTTGGTGTTGACTGTGCAGGACAGGGGGATTGTTGTGGCTGTGGATGAGGTCTGTTTTGCTGAGCCACCGGGTGGTGGGAGAGATTCTGAGGATGCGGATGGGGGTGTGCGTCTTGTGGCGTTCCCTGGTGATGTTCGCCTCCCTGCGGAGGTGGATGAACTTCGTTGTCCAGATTAGGAAAAGGCCGCAACGGGGAGTTAGAAAACAGTGGTTTAGGTTCTGTGGATGGTGAACCAGTTGTAACCACGTGGTCAAATGCGTCGTTCGACGTGCAGAGGAAAGTTCGAGTTGGAATTTTCGTAGCCCCAATCAACTCGGGTGCGTTGGACCCACCGAACTCATCTTCCAGAAAAGGTTGCCAGAAATCTCCGTCATATCCCCGTGGTCGAACATCGATGACATCTGCATCAAGAGTTGTTCCTTCTTCGGATGTGTTCCGGAATCTTCTGAATCTGAATCCGAAACGGCCAGCGGTCTTCAGACTCATCTTTATCTCCGTCTCCTAGTGGGGGCTTGGTGTTGCAGCCATCGACAGACGTGGGTTTACTGGTGGATCCCAAATCTGGTAATACAACTTGGTTGTCGAGGATTGGAGCACAAAGTCGCCCCTTTTCGCCTTCGTCGACGGCTTTTCCTTTGATGTCTGAGAAGCTTACGAAAAGGTTGATGGAGGTGTCCGCCTAAAAGTGTCTTGCAAAGAAACAAAGGGACCCTTCGTTGGAAAGGACCACTGGAGGAGTACTGATTCCGGTGGCGAGTTCTTTGGTGTGCGGTGGCAGATAGCTGAGGTTGATGAATTTCGCGCGAGTGGCTTCGCCGGTAAATTCAGTAGCGACTGAGTCGCAGAGCTGTGCAAGTGATGCGCCACCTGGGAAATGGACATATCGGGATAGTTGCTGTTTGTCGATGTCGAAATCCCACCTTCCATCCGATGAACAGTTCCACACGCCGGCGATGACAAGTACATAGTCGGCCATGGGATCGTGGATGTGTAAGGTGAAATGTAAGAAAAGAGAGAAATGTGTGAAACGTTAAGACAGAAGCGAGGGAGGATTGTGTTCGATAGTAAGAGAATACATGGGAAAAGTAAGAAATGTGGAGTGAGCTCGAGGGATGAATGGACGACTGACATGTTCGCAGAAGAAGGACAACGAAAAGGCATAAATGAGGTGATCGGAACATTAATCTGGGCCGTTTGTGTTTTGTTACACTTCAATCGAAGGTAATCGGATGGTCACCACAATTATTAAGGTGAATCAGTCAAATCACGATATATTAGAAAAGCTGATATGAAGGATTAGAAAGAATATTGAAATCTGGGAATTGAAAGGTAAACGCTTTTGCAGAAGGGAAGTTTGGATCTGGTTTCGTTAGAGGAAGCATAAGGGCATAACGGTCAACTTGGTGGAGAGTTTATGTACGAACATCACCAATTACACACGGGTATGGTTTTGTGATAATAGTTTCCGAAAAGGTCACTTAGAGGGCAATTATCTCTAAAAAAATTACTAATCTTACTCACCATCTCTCTTATTAATTCAGAATAGCATTATGGATTAAACCTTTCGTTTACGTGTTAAAATGCCACAGGAATTTCAACCTCTTGATAATATTTCATTAATGGTATTTTTGTCTTTTTGCATATCCTTAAATGCCACATGATTCGTGAGACCATAAATATCTTCTGTTTTCTTTACTCAATTTCTATCTAATAAATATATTTCTATAGATTCTTTCCAAAAAAACCCCCACTAAATCTTAATCAAATTCAAACTAATTTGTGATCTTTCCATACGGTTACATCTATCTACAACAATGCCACGATGGTGAGTGATCTCCGTGATCTCTGTGATCTTAACTGCATTTTTTTAAATGCAACGGACCTAAACTTATCAAAATTCTATCTAACCTGATCAATCTGTTATAAATACATTTCTTAACTTCCATCGCCTTAGACTTATCTGTGTCAAACACGACTCTTCATCTCAAAAAAAAATGGTCAATCCCAAAGCTTTTACTAACCTAAAAGAAGTGAAGCCATTCAAGACAAAATGGCGGATCAACGTCAAGGTGCTTCATTCTTGGAAAGCTTTCACTACACATGGTGGAGAGACATAGGAGACGAAACAGTAAGTGTGAACACAACACAGATATTAAACTTTTCATTTGATTACTATATAATTGAGTCGTGAATACTCATGTTCTTATTAATGGTTCGTAGGGTGTGAAAATTCATGCATCATGTAAAAAAACATATCTTCTACGTGTTCAGAAACATGTCCCTGTTGGTGAATGGAGAGTCATCGAGAATTTCTCATTAACCCCATCTTCAGGCAAATACAGAACAACAAACCATGTTTACAAAATGGGTTTTCTGCACGATACTTCTATCACACGATCTGATTCAAAATCGGCAGATATGTTCCTATCGTTGGCCAGTTTTGAATCTATCTCAAATGGTTCTCAGGACACAAACTTTTTGGTTGGTAAGTGTATGTAACAATTAATTAAAAAAAAATGTTCTGATATGTTGTCTCTTCACTTTCCATACTTACGATTTTTTTTTACATGGTAACTCTCAGATGTTATTGGACATGTTATGCATATGAGAGAGATGGAAACTGTTCAAGTGGGTGGAAAAGAAAGAAAAAAATTGGAGTTTCATTTGAGAGACACCAAGTAAGTTCCAAGTTTTTCACACGTTTCTTAGATCCAAGATTATGAATTATCTATTTATTATTTGTTTTTTTTTTTCAGTGACCAAAGTTTGGCATGTTGTCTCTGGGGAAAATTTGCGGAGCAAGTTCATACGTCTTACCAGGAAAGTGATAATACGTTTGTTATATGTTTGATAAGGTTTGCAAAAATAAATTTCTACCGAGGTTAGTATTATTTCTAATAATATTTATGGATTGGAACATAATTACATGGTAATATATTAATACCTTTTTCATTTGTGTTTTTAAACAGGGAATCTCCAAATCACCAATGCTTTTGATGCATCCGATGTTATGATAAATCCTATGTTACCTGAAGTAGAAGAATTCCAGAAATTGTAAGTGTGCAGCTTATTAACATTATACATTAATTTCTAAATAAATATGAAATTGTAGAACCTATTTATATCGATATATTATTTTCTTAAATCTAATTATGTAAAGAATTTTATTTTGATCAGGTTGACAAATGATGATCTTTCTCTCGCCATTTTTGAACCTAAAGATGAGAAACACTCAACTCAGCATAAAAAAGAAACGTGGGCTCTCACACCTGAGAAATCAATATCCGATTTACTGATGTTTAATGAGGTTTCATATTCATATATAAACGATTTATATATTTCTAAAACGTATTCTAGCATACCATTACACTATTTTTGCATTTTGAAATTTCAGATTTCAGATTCAGGAATGTTCTGTAGCTATACATCGGAATACTTTATTCTTATTTCTAAAAAAATAGAAGAACGATTCAAAAATCATATATGCACAACATACCCATTGATGATCAAACGCAAATTTGAAAAATTTCTAACCAATACCTGAACAAAAACTTAATTTCCAATCACACAATCGTTTGATATTTGGTCGTTGTTAGGATCTTCATCTCTAATTAAACCCGTGACTGCATGTATACAAAACCAAAAATAAAAAAATAAAGACAGTGTCTGATATGTACAAAATTGAATGAAAAATATATGAAGATCCATCATATATTACCTCAGAAGACCATCTCCATCTCCGATCAAACCCAATTGTTCATGCAAACAAAAAAACCAAAAATCAAACAAAGTTTGGAAGGTACGAAATTGAATTAAAAGATATGAAAATCCTGCTGACCTAACCTCATAAACGAAACAATTGTCTTCGATCTTTAAGATCTCACAGTCATTATCTCAGAAACGAAACGATAAGGAGAGAGAAGTATTAAGGTGGATTTGTTTCAGACAGGTATTAAAAAAGACAGACTAATCACCAATGTCGGCAAATAATTTGGAATGTGGCCCATTATGAACAAACACAAATATCTTATATTGTGATCCAAGTATATGTACATTACGGCCCACAAGAATTAAAGATTTGGTCTACGGTTAAATTTTACTCAATAACATAATTAAATAACTTTTTTTAATTGAAAAAATACCTTAATAACCCCGCGCTCGAGCGCGGGTCCTGACCTAGTTGATATTAAAAGACAACAATTTTACTACTAACTTCAAATACGCCTAATGATTTAAATTCATTAATATGGTTGCAGTGTATACAAATAGAAATACTGTAAATATAAGAATTTACATTCACTTAAAAATTTATGAAAAAGTCCAGACAAATGGATTAACTTCTATATCTGCGAGATATACACATATTTACTCATATTTTATTATTTATTAAAAATTTAATAATTCATCAAATTTCATGTCATCTCTTATTTGAAATAGCTTCTCTCCTTATTGTGATTCATTATAAAATTCCATGAAATTTGATGCATCACCCATTCTCCATTAACTCCAAAAATTTGCATCATTTTATAAAAAAAAAATTAGCTCACACATTCACTTTAAAAAAAAACTTTGGCGAACTCACACACCATTTGTCATTTATTAACCATACTTAAATTCTTAAATTGGATTTTAAAATCCGTATTATGGCAACAAAAATATTTTGTATTGTGTTTGATTTTAAGATTATTTTATTATTATGCCAACAAAATGGAGGTTGTAATAGGCTTACAATTAAACAGTCTTAAAAAAATTTTGACACATTGTTTTAACCAATTAAACAAATAGTCAGCCATATAAATTAATTAAGAAGACAATAATAGTCCGACTATCTATATGAGATGAACGTCTACTTTGCGACGCTTATTAAGCGTAAAAGATAGAAAAAGTCATCTTTGTGACAAGTATCAATCCTAAACATATAAAAATAAAATCTATAGAATTCATTCCATATTTCCATTTTTTTTAAAAACAATAACTTATTTTCTAACTATAATGCAGAAAAATTACTACTAGCGTCAACTCCAACTACTCGATTCTACTTTGATAAATCCATCAATGCTATCAAAAGCTTCAAACAAAAAGGAAGAAGAGACGTCTAAAGGCAAACTTTGATGGGAACAAGAAAAAGACATCAACATGAGAAAAAAAAACAACAAACTAAAAGAAATAAACAATCAAAGATTACATCATTCTTATAACAAATATGTTAACAATAAAAAGTTATCACATGTTTGTCATTTTAAAAAAATTCCATCCATTAAATAAAAAAAACCTCTTCCAATCAAAGAAAAAATGAGGACTTCAAACAAAAATCTTAAAAAAAAAAAGAATTTGGTTAGGTCAACAAAAAAAAGAATCTAAACAATTCACATCTTCCAAATTTACACAAATGACTCGCATATCCCAAGCTATAACTTTCTAGCTCTCTTTCCTTTTGCTTACTTTAAATTACACATCTTTTATGGATTACTAAAAAAATTACACAAAAAGTAAAATTTTGTAATCAAAAAGAAAAAAAATTAATAACATAATCCGCGCTAGCGCGGGCAGAACCCTAGTAGTAATACTTAAAAGGTCGACTGAAAACCTCTGTAGAAAATTCGTTCGGAAGAAAGAGAAAAGAGGAAACGGGTATATTTAAAAAATGTATATACACGCGAGTTTGTATATTATTATATATTTTATATTTATTTATAATAATATGTATTTTGTATTTATTTATAATGAATAAATCTGTTTATTTAAAGTAAACAACAATATAATTTTAAAAGTTTTAAGTATGTATATATATTATTTTTGAACTAATATGTACACTCTCTCGCTTAAAAAGTTTAATATGCTATTTTAAAAGGTTTTCTTCTGTAAAATTTATAAAAAAGAAACAATTAATGAGAAGAAAATATTCATGCACTGTCTCTATTTTTTTTTCTTCGTCTTGTAACGAATAAAAGAATGAAATATATTTTCACCAATATTTCCGTCGTATAATAATATCAAAAAGGAATATTCTAAAACAAAGAAGAAATCATGATAATAGATACGTGTATGATCCATTAGTTCAATACAACCAATAATCCAAAAAAAAAAGGAACCGTAAGTGGATTCACTGGTCACCACAGTAGTAATTACCAAGAAAGGGAACTTGAGTTTTCTAATCTCAAGATATTGAATCACAACTTTAAATAGAATTCATAATAAAGACGGGATTTTTAGGATAACGGAAGTATGATCTCTTGATGGTGAAGATCTTGATAACGGACACATTACCAACTTGGGAGTAGAGCAACAACGGAGTCTCCAGTCTTACAAAGCCCCTCCTCTTTCCCATACTGTGTCGCAAACTCAATAGCTTCTCCGGTTGATTCATCGTGCAAGGTTCTTACAGGTCCTGTGTAGAGTACAGGGATCAGGAAATTATGTTAAAACTCAATAAAAGATAACAGAAAAGTATAATAACAAACAATTAGTATGGGGATGGGCAAGTGTACAATCTGCAAATGATTTGTGTAATTTGCAAGAAACACCTAATTAGTGAAATAGAAATAGCTTCGGTAAATGAAATAGGAACAGAACACATTGTAACTAACATCTGGTAAATGATTTAGCACCAATTAGATTGTCGTGTAGTTCCTACAAAGGCAAAGTAAACATCGAAGGAAATGAAGAATAACAATTAAGGTATAAAAGTTAAAATTAGACAAAGGAAAAAATAACGATTTTAGCATGAAAACCTGACTTGTTTCCCAGATGTTAGGATGAGCTTGTGCAAACGAATTCAATCAGCCCTAACTAGATTCTGGTGGGACTGTAATCCAAACTCACGCAAGACTAGCTGGATCTCCTGGCAAAGAATATCAAAACCTAAAGGAAAGGGAGGCTTGGGAATCAGAGAGATCCAAAGCTTTAATGAAGCACTACTAGCAAAGCTAAGCTGGAGGATTCTCACTTGCCCTACCAGTCTAGTAGCCAGAGTTTTGCTTGGTAAATACTGCAAGGACTCACCTTTCTTGGAAGTTACTCAAAGTTCCAGTTCGTCTCATGGGTGGCACGGGATAGTACTGGGAAGGGATCTCCTGCTCCCGTGGCTGGGGTTCTCCGTTGGCAATGGCAGATCAATCTCCATTTGGAATGATCCTTGGCTCAATATGTCACATCCGACTAAACCAATGGGACCACCTACTAGAGATACAAAAGACTGGTTAGTCTCAGATCTTATTGATGGAAATGGAGAATGGAAGCAATCTTTGGTCAAGGTTATCTTACCTGCGTATGCTACATATATTCTGTCTCTCTGACCTAGCAAAACAGGCGCACCAGACTCCCTGGTATGGCTCCCTAATAAAAACGGTCAATATACCACAAAGTCTGGTTATATTTCAAGAATCGAGATGAAGCCACCTAAACAACCTCAGATGGAGGACCCGATCTTCAAATGGATGAGTGAAATCTGGAATGTACCAATGCTCCCAAAACTCAAGCTTCCTATGGAGCCTAGCTCAAGATGCTCTCCCCTCAGGGGAAAATCTACTGAAGAGAGGACTGTTTGATATGGCTCTCTGCCCACACTGCGGTGACCTGGAGACAAGAGAACATATGTTATTTCAATGCAAATTCGCTCGACTAGTCTGGGCACGTGCTCCCTTTAAGGACAATCCATCTTTCGAATCTATTCAGAACATAAAAGAGGCTATAAAAGAAGGAAAAAAGGCGGTCACATTACCTCCTTCTGGTGTTGTTCACACCCCACTCTTTATCTGGATATGTTGGACTTTATGGGTAGCCAGGAACAAAGCCATCTTTGAAGATTTCACTGAGTCCCCTGATTTGATCATCTCTAGAGCAATCGCCGCAGCTCGGGAATGGGACTCAGCCCAAAAGGAAGTCAGACCAACCTTTCAACGAAGCTCGACGGCGGCACCATCCCAACTCCCATCAGACGTAACGATTTGTAATTCTGATGCTTCTTGGATCGCCTCCACTTCAAATGCAGGTATGGGATGGCTCTTTCAATTCCCAGACGGTTCCACCATCTCAGCCAGCTCTGCAGAAGAACTAGTCGCTTCCCCCCTTATGGCCGAAGCCTTGGCTATCAGAAAAGCCCTATCTCATGCCCACGATTTAGGGATTTCGAAAATCCACCTCTACTCTGACGCTCTGGACTTGATCCGAGCCATCAACGCACGAGAGTACTTCTCAGAAATCTTCGGAATTTTGTCAGATATCCAATCTCTCGCTTCTCGATTTGTTGTTGCTTCTTTTAGTTTCATTTCCCGTTCAAACAATGCTTCTGCCTACAATCTTGCCAAGAGAGCTCTGACCAATTTGGTTCAAGTTTCTCTGGGTCAGATATTGGGCTCCTCTCTGTAACCCACCATGAGCTTTATCTATCAATTAAGTTGTTCAAAAAAAAAAAAGACTTGTTTCCCAAATGGGCCATTTGCCCAAAACCCAAACAGCAAACAATTACAAGTTAGTTCCCAAAAAAATTCTTCCGCATGTCACAGTGCTTATATGACTCCCATCAATTTCCAACGACTGAAGCTTTAATAGAACCTGAAATCATTTTTTTGTGCAGGACCTTTTAAAATGTTAATCTCCGTCACTCAAACGAAATTAAGATCAAACGATGGAATAAATTAGAAGAGACACACCGTTTCTTATCATTTTTGGGGATTACTGTATATATTAATCTGCAGGTAAGTGTTGAACTATGACCTCACCTAGGTCAAGGTTTTGGGAAAAACTTTGAGAATAACACAGAGATTTGCCGAAGTGACTTTTATTGATTGATGAATTCGATTACAACAAATAGCCAAAGCTGTTTAACCTAGCCGAGATGAATACTAGATCAAAGCTAAGAGTTCTAAGTTGTAAGCCAAAAGTCTCTGTCCCTCTCGAATGAGGACCCCTCCTATATATAAGAAAGCTAAACCGACCTAACCCTTCTAAGATAAGGAAGCTTCCGTAATTGCCGCTTCTTCCTTATCTTGTCGAGCTGATAATGTCATCTTCCGCGAATGTCGGGTCGGCGCGGCGATCTTCCTTTTCTTGGATAGGAAAACTTCCTCTTTTGAATAACAATATTTATCAATCGAATAATAAATATTATTATTTGTTAATAATGAATATCAACCAGTCGGTTGGTTAATATATGACGGGCCGAGGTGAAATATTGTTGGGCCTTGGAGAGGGTGCTAAACCCGTCCCCAACAATAAGCCCCCCCTCAGTTCGTTGAGCGACGCGATTGAGCTCGGCGAATTTGAAGAGGAATGGCTCATCGAGATTTCACCTCGTCACGTTTCAAAGAGTTAAAACTCAGAGACGATTTCAACAAGAATATTCTTTTCGGAAAGAATATTCGAACGAAGAAATATCCGATGCCATCGTGGCACGAAATTAATGCGAGCGTGCCCATCCTACTCGCGCGCGTAGGATCGTTCGAGGAGCGCGTGAGGATTTCGACTCGTTTCGTCACGCCGTCCTTGTTTCTACAAAGGTGACACGTGTCATTCATGCGATGGATAGCGGATTTTCGCGCCGACAAGACGTGAATTGAGAGACGTGGAGCACGACTTTTTAACCCTAATGATGATAAAAAGGGACGGCGGAAACCGAGGAGTCGAGACGAAATGATTGATCTCGAAACCGTCGCCACTTTTCCTCTATAAATCTGAATCCTCGTGAGTCCGTCCTCATTTTTCTACTTCTCCATTTTCGTGAAAAGGTAGAGCTCTCCCCTCTCTCCTCTTTTCATTTTTCTTTCCGTTGTGTTCTTCATTGCGCCGCCGTGAATTCATCGACTTTGAGAAATACCTTCGAGTTGTTCTTCGCTGGACTCTGTCCCTTCTTGGAGAGGACTTCGTCCCGACGCGGACGATCTAGAGGACAGAGATCTCGGTTTCGGGTTCTGCCGAGCCGAAAGATACCCAGCAGGGGTTACCGAGCCAAGCGGCCATTCAGAGACGAGGAGCCCAAATCGTCAAGGAGATCCTGATGCCGCGGCGAGGGATCTGTCTTCAGATCGTGACGCGCCGAATGTGGACGATCACGCCGTGCCGAGAAATCGATTCGAGATTCCTCAACTTGTTGATGAAGACTTGGATCGTTTGGGAGATGCTGGCGCTGAACCCGCGGATAGGGATCCGGAAAGGGACGAGACCAATTTTGAACGAGGCCAGTTTTCACACCGAAGATTCCGATTTGGAAATGGAGGATCTCATATTTGAGCTGCACCGAGCTGAGAGGATTGCCCGGGAAAATGCTGCGAAGGAGGCAAAGAAGGCTGGGATCGTCATTGAGCGAGTAGCCGGAAATAAATGGAAAGTCTTTTCCACGAAAACAACCAAAGAGCGTCTTATCAGCTTGAAGTATTCGTGCGGGGTTAGTCCGAAGGTCACGTTCGTGGTGCCGGGGCCAGATGAGAGACCTTGGGATGCTCCGCCCGGGTTTTTCTGCGTCTACGAGTCGTTTTTCCTCGACTGCCATCTGAGATTTCCTATCCCCAGCCTCCCGCTAGAATATTACGAGAGACGGGGAATGGCACCGACGCAGTTGACGCATGGCGCGATGCGCCATATGGTTGCGATGATGATGCTGGCCTCGGAGAACGATCTTCCATTGACGTGCCGTTACTTCGAAGAGATGACATCTCTTAGAGCGTCGTCGGCGGATTCGTCCTTGGGATGTTTTTACATCCAGGCTAGGTCGCAGTATAACATTATTACTGGGCCGCCCTGCAAAAGTAAGATTCATGCGTGGCGGGATCACTACTTCTTTGTGAAGAAGAATGAATTCGCGGTGGCCGACCCGAGGCTCGAGATTCAAACGCGGTGGAGCGAATCGATTGGTACTTCGTCTATAACCGATTCTTTCTATTCCGCCGCGGCGATAACA